>APFE031699452.1:77943-150826 GCA_000404065.3 Pinus taeda | reverse complement strand
TGTGCCCCATAGAATCCCTCTATTGTTATTTTTGTGCCTTTATATTATTATTGTTAGGTCGGCTTGGTTATATTGTGACCCCTTAGACTCTTATATATAGAAAGGAGATTTTTGTCATTTGAAGCATCCAGGAATTGTTCATTTGTGTAATGTAAAGGAGGTTTCCCCCTCGAAGAGGCTAAATTCTAAGACGTTGATCTATCTTTTCTATCTTTTTGTGAGTTGGTATCATAACAACTACATACAACATCAACAGGTTGCATTCTCATCAATTACATGCATTGTCTCCCCACGAATAACATTTTTCCATGTGACAAACAATGGATGTTGGTCCTTGTCAAAGATAGGAGGCGACACGATCTTGAAATGAGCCAATAAATTATCGAAGTAATACACCACCATTTATTTTGTTGTAAACACCATATCAAATTCTCTTATTGGATGAATTTCTCGTTACAAATGAAGAGGCAAACTATCGACCTTCTTGCAACTTCAACACAATTTGTTCAATATCACAACTACCATAATATTGGTCACTCCCTTTTAAAAATTTGAATTGCTTAACCATTGTTATAGGATAGTCACACTGTGTGGGAGAAGACTTGAAGGCGTTGCCACAGTTTAAGATTGGGATCAACGAGGATACCTTCAGTCATTTTCTATGATGGAACAACACCAACTATTTCTAGTGGCCCAAAGTATCCAATGTCATCACCACCATGGATTGGGGTCAATCCTATAACCTCTGTCATAGTGGCTATTGAATTCCTAAGCGGTTGCATTAAGAACGTTCTTGATTGTAGGTGCAATATTGGCCATCAAATGTGCATCCACTGTGAACCAAATCGTAACCACTGCCAACGTGGGATTATCATCGTGGATTGGTGGTCATGGAATAAATTTTATGATCATTGTGGAATGGTGGCATGTTTTTCAGCATAACCACAACTGTTGATTGAGCCTCGTTATATGGAAACCGTGGTGCATGTTGTAACCAAATCCGCTACCATAAATCCCACCATCATGAATTTTCCAACCATCCAGCTAATTAAATCACCGTCGTATATGGTATAACCCACCGTGTTGTTGTCATGTGGTCTGTTGACTCGCCGTTAACAATGGAACTGACACCGTGTATGTCATCAGCCAATGCCATTGTGGTGTGCATGCCTATTGATTGGCTTGACAATATATGTTGCTGCACTATTGATCCACCATTGCCATCCACCGTGGCCTGCAACCATAACCTCCAGTTAGATTTTGGTATCGCCAACTAATATAACAAACCATGACTCCCAACCATTGTTGTAGGGTATCACACCGTGGCACATTGACGTATAACCATCATTTGATGTGGGCCAAAACTATGTATAGTGTTGCATGGCACCATAACCGTCATCGATATAAATGTAAAATCGCTCCCTCTAGTGAAATGTGCATCAAAATATTTATTATGGCCCAAACAATTGCACCTATTCTTTAACGAATGAACATTTTTTCCGAGACCGTCCTCCCCAACATCAAACGAAATACATAAAGAAATAACAAAGGAATAAACACGCCTGAGCATAGATGATTCATAAAAAATCCAATTATGTAGAAATTCCAATTACTTCATACCAATCTAATTAAATGGATCTTTTTTTTTTTAACTTGATTTCTTCATGTGTGGCTTCTTGACTAATTTTTGTTGGACTAACTTTTTCATTTTTTGGAGGATTTGGAGATTGGACCTTTTGTCATTTTTCCTTCATGAGTTTCCTATACATCATCATTTTATGCCAACATTTGGAAACTTTATGATTGCTCGACCCAAAAAAAAACACAAAATTCTATGCCAAAAACCATGATTCTTACTACCATGTTTCTTATAATCGAAATAAACTTTAGTGTAGCCAGGGCTATATCTTTGATGTATGTCTTTGTCGCAGCTTTGACGAGGTGAACTTGATGATGTAGAAGTTCCCTTCGAAGAATCACTTGCTTCAATTATTTTGGAACACTCTCCAACCTCTTCTTTGTTATATCCTAACCCAACATGTCAAGGTTGATCTTCAACCTTAATAGGTTATGTTATACCTTGGCCATGCATTCCCATGCCTTTTGTTTTAAACCCATTTTAAATAACAATTTTGATCTAATTTCTCAAGTATGCTTTTTGAAGGAACTGAAACAATCTTCTTCTTGTGATGAAACTGAATATGAACGAATGTTGCTTACCTCATTTACCTTAGTATTTTGACACTTCGCAAGGTTCTCTTTTGCAACTTGCAATTGCAACTCCATTTATTTGAGTTTATTTTTGAGCTCTTTCTTTTCGTCTTCCAATATCTTCACCTACTTTCACAACTCATCACTTTCTCTATCCTCACTATACAATTCCTCTACCATTTTCTTAATGGTTACTAAGTCTTTAAAAACCTTTCAGTCTTGATAAATATTTGCACAAAAAAATGCAAAAAATGCAACAAAAAAAACTTATTTGTCGAAATCGACATTTCTAATAAAAGGAAATTACCTTCTCAACTAGTTTCCTTCTCCTTGCAAACCTAGCAAATGTACCCACTAAGCCAATAAATCAACTGCTCTGATATCAAATGATCTGAAAACTTGATTGCAGAAAACTTGTAACAAAATCGTTTTACGACTGTAAGGGCTTGTGAAATTAAGTTACAAAATTATCTCATAAGCATGGAAATTATCACATAAAAAAGGTAATTTAAGATGCACGATAATAACTTAGTCAAATCAGGAACAACGAAAAACATAAAGCATCAAGATGAAGAGGATAACAAAGTCCATCCGCTCCAACTGGGCTATGTCTCTGGATTCACCTCCAAAGGTCGAATCACTTTATTGCCTTTCTTTAAAGAGACATGTACAATGCTCTATAAAAAGGGATTAAAACCCAAAGCTACCTTCTACTACCCAAGAGATTTCAAGGCTTACACATTGCATACGTTTCTTCAATACCTTAGAAAGACTTCCTCACTTGAGCTCTCAAAGCTCTCAAAACAAACTCTCTCAAGACAAACTCTCCTTTTTTCCAAAGAGCACATAGTAGGAATCCATAAATCTCCTAAATCCACAATCAAAGGAGAGAATAAATCTCCAGGTCCATTAAAAGAGGATCTATGAGATTCTTAAGGAGAAAATCGCTTAGATCCACCAAACATGGATCTCATCAACATTTTTAAGGGATAAAATCCCATGAAAATCTCAACTCCAACTTGAGATTAGAAATTGATTTTGAGGTGGATTCTCTCATGAAATCAATTTCTATTTTACAATTTTAAAAATCAAATACATGAGAACATTTACATGAAGCTCATATAAACACTTTACATTCAAATTTAAAATACTCATAACCTAGGCTTCAATGAACTTTTCCTTTGGCATGGTACTCTTTGGAAAACTGAGTCAAGATCCTCCAAGATCATTCATCGTTGAGGTTCCTTTAGGCCATATTCTTATTAGTAGTGTTAGTCTTATTTTGCTTTGTTGGTTCATCAAGAGCACATTATACTTTTCACATAGGCCAGTCATGCAGAGCACATTCTACATTCCCTTTAGGCCAATCACATGGAGCTTGTTCTCACCTCATCCATTTTTTATTCATAGCATTTAGAATTTTGCATCAACGAAACTGTTTCATGTATTGCAAAGATTTTTCAAACACATTTAACACTTGGAATGAGGGATCATTATTTGTTTTCCTAAGTTGTTCTAGTTTTATCTCCAAGGTTAACACAACTTTGGAATGCATCAAATATTTCGCTTTTAGAAACTCATATTTCTTTTGCTTGTTTGAAGTCACTGTCGTGTATTATTGACAATGTAGCAACTATCAACCTAGTTCAACTCCCCCTGTGACTAATCTCTCTGTATGAATATATAGACACATTGTTGGTGTTGTTTATAACTCTTTTTTGAAATGTGCCAATGGTGCTCCATATAGTTGGAGATGTCAATCAATGAGCTAGATCTAACCATACTCCCTTGTCTCATTTCCATCTCGATGGGTAATCATAACATTCATGGTTAGAAACAAAAATGATCTATGGAGCCTTACAAGGACCTTCAATAAGTGTTTGTGTCACAAATCCTCATGAAGAAAACACTTTTCATTTGTTGTACATGACTTGGGTTTCAATATAGTTTGTACTCATCGACATGCTTGCAAATTCTAGGCTTTAGTGTTGCCATTGAGTAAAAGATGCTCATAGCATGAAATTTGAGAGCATGTGTCACTGTAATCATGATCAGAAGCCCATTACAATTGTTTACTTATGTGTAGCCACTCATATTCTCGTGTATTATAATGGGGAGTAACTACAAGAATAAGGACATAACCAACAATTCTAGAATCACATGTATAATTTTGTCCTTTTGCTCAACATATACAGGACTTAAATCCCTAAATCAGACCCTTAAATTATGCCTTTGACCCTTATCTCCATACAAAATAAGCAATACATTTCCTTAAGTGAGAGCACTCCACTTTAATGTAACCAATGTCTTGATAAGAGGATTGCTCTAGGATTCTTTGTTAATGATGGAATAAAGTTGCTATAACAACTCTCAAACTCTAACCCTCATAATGTGGAGCACTCTTTTATATCGCTGCATATGTCCTTAATTTATGCCACGTGACCTTCATGTACCTAATTTAATTAAAGGGTGCCCCCCCTAGGAATACCCTTGGTGCTTGTTCTAAAAATATTCCTTCAAAACCTCCATAACAATAATAAAAATATGATCAAAGAAGCACTAAGGGTTCAAGATGTGTAACTCTTTATGCAAAGTGTGTTATGCAAAAAGTTGCTACCAGTGTTCTTTCTTATATTGATAAATATTTGTCTGTAATATAGAATTTTGTTGATATTTCAAAAAACAATCCTCCTAAGCCTTTTTTATATTTGAATTGGTATGAAATATATAATCCCTATTATCTTGTCCATGCAATGTCCTTTTCCTCTATGTTTGATCATTGAACAAAACAAGGAAAATTATAGATGCTTGTGTGTAGGGATCTTTGTCAATATAATATTATACCACACGCTTCTATTTTCTTCTCTTCATTAAGAAGAACAAAACACTTATTCAGTAGATTAATGGCATGGTCAAGGAGGGAAAACTGACTCGTTGACATCTTGGCTTGCACAAAGAGTTTCCTTCCATATTTGAGATTTTAATTTGCATGGTGACCTTAGATTGTTTCTATAACCATTTCGAGCTTTAATACTTAAATATAAATAAACCAAATTTGATACTCAACAAAATATATTTCCATAGTCTCCAAGAAACACTATTGGGGTTGCTCTCCCCTCAAGAAGCTTCACACTACATGACTGTTCCTCTAATATAAACACTAACTGGATTCTTCTTTACTCAAGGGTGCCTTCATTTTCTTGAGCAATTGCCCCTTAGGCCATGCTAACTTCAATTTTTCATTAAAGTCACTTGTTGCTCTTTCTTCTTTTTCTAAACTTTGGTGGGTTGCCTTATGATTTGTGCATCACCTTCTAGCTTATTGTTTATTTTGCTTTGAATTACCTACTCCATTTGTTTGGACTGCTTTAAAGAACTTGACAACTTGCAATCTTTGGTTATATGGCCAAGATTGTCACATATATATAATCTTATGTGACCAAGAAAGGGAGCAAAATACTTATGTCTTCTTGTACTATTATCCACATATGACTTTCCCTTTGCATACAATGCATTCCTACTCTTATTTACGTAAGATTTATAATCAACAACCTTATGGACAAAATTATTGCATCAATAACAATAGCTAGAAAGAACTCGTGTACCTGATGAACAATGATTTTCTTACTGGGAACAATATTCTTTGGTTACTTGCTTGAAATATCTTACATTTCCATTTCACCTTTTGCTTATGAACCCTGATTTGATTGCTCCTACAATCAACTGCAACATGTCCAACATTATTGCAAAAGTAACATTCAACATTATTCATTAGGGGAACAAAGGAATTGTTAGTTCTCTTTTGGAATATTGCAGACTTGTTAAAATCATCTCAAGAAGTAGATGGCCCTCTTGTAGAAGGCACTATATTTGGCTCATTCATCGGCTAATGGTTCTTGCCTGCTTCCTTGCTAATCATGTCACTGCCATATTTTGTTGCAGGATTTTTAGATACTGCTTCATTTCTCCTATAGCTTCCTTTGAGCAAGATATACTAATTTATAACTTATTTCTTGTTGGAACTACCTCAACTTCTAATCTTTCCCATTGTTCCCTTCTTTCTTTCATCTAGCTTCTCATTACCTCTTCAACTCTCCTTACCTCTTTTAATTGGGTTTTCAAGTTAATAATTTCTTCTTTAAAATTATGCTTTCTTTATTTAAGTATCTAGAGAAGTTTCTTCCGACCCTTGCTTTCCATTGAGAGCCTTTCTATTTCAATCAATGTTGAGTCAAGCTTAGCTTGTTCTTCATCTATCTTCTCCTTTTGACAATCAAATATTTTCACACTAGGATAATATATCTCATATGGCTTAACAATCTCCTTCTGAGAGACCTTTTTTTTCTTCTTCTTTTTCTTCTCTAGTTCTCCAATGTTGCTACTAGTATCTCCTTCATGTTGGACCTACAACTTGTCCCATGTATCTTTTGCCTATTTGCGATATAATACCTTCTCAAGATCCAGATTGTGAAGTTTGTTGTAAGTTGTACATTTAGCTCGGGCATTCCACTGTTGAACTTGTTTTGAAGGGGAGTATTTATCATAATTATTAGTAACTACCTTTCAAACTTTAGATACATGAGTAATTAATTCATATTTTACCTTCTCTCTCCATTCCTGAAAGTTTGAGGCATTGAGCACTGACAAATTTTAATGATCCTTAATTCAACCAAATCTACCTTCTAATAGTCAAGCTGCACTTGAAGGAACCAAGCTTCGGTACCAATTGTTGGAAACTTGGTTATACTATGAGGGGTGAATCGGTATAACGTTGATTGAATAATCATTGACCAATTTTTACTTCTCGTTAAACAATTGGCTTATCCATTAATTAAGCAACAAAACATATGAACAACAAATCAAAAGCACAATACATGAAAAGGCAAATTCAAACCACATAAACAACACGATCATAAAATACAATCACCAAGGATTTTAGGTGGAAAGCCTTATGGGAGAAAAACCATTGAACACTTTGTCTTCTTATTCTTCTTATCAATCTTCTTTTATAATGTATTGGCACCAATCAATATGCAAGCACTGACTTGCGAAATATGGGAGAATCCACACGCTTTTTACATTCACCTTTATAGGCTTCTACCTAAAGGAGGCTTCAACTTCGCTTTTATTCTGCAAGCTACAACTTATTGAGAGCACCCACTCCCTATTCTTATAAGTTCCAACCTGTTCTTTTGCAGGCTACTACTTGAAAGGAGACACTAATCGCCTGACAAGATTACAAATTTGCTTTGTTGGTTTACCTGGTCTTTGAATTATGAGTTCTTACCTTAATTTAGCTTTGTTTTGTACTATGTCTCTACTCTCTTTACAATTTCTTATCTCATGCTCCTTCTCCTCAAATCTGCTTCACATCTACTCCTCTTCCTCTTTCTCTCTTTTTCCAATTAATTCATGAACTAGGTCTCACAAAAATCAACCTTCTAATTGGTCTAACATCCAAAAACATATTTTTATATACATAACTTTCTAACTATTTGTATTCCAATGCAGGGAATTGAAGTGAAAGGATGTCTTTTTGTATTCTAATGTTGTCTCCTTATGGTCTACCTATTCATCTCCAAATTCTTTCAAATTTTAAAGATCAGAGAAAAATAAATGGTCCTACAAATATTTTTTGAAGATTAACATCAACCAACTACAATGATTACATAAGCCAAGGCCCGAACTTTTCTTTATCCATGCGATAGGCCACGAACATTGATTACCCATTGGTAATCTGGGTTGTGGATGCTGATTGGCAATCTGGGCTGCAAATGCAAATGGATAAGCTTTAATTTGCTTCTGTTCCCTAAATTAGGGAAAATTTAAAGTTATTTTCCTATATCTGTAACCATTTGCATCACAATGACTTTAAGCACTTCAACAACACCTTCAACACCAACAACATGATTATGTGATTTGATTGCAAGTTGGGTACTAATCAAAGAATTCATGGCTTGAATATAAGTCAGGAGAGAGCACTTTTTGGAAATGTTAATGCAACATATGGCATACTATAAGCTGATCATAATACTTACATTCAATGGAAATAAAAAATTTTCCAGACCTCATTTGCCATGTATTTATTTTGCTTGTGAAACAAACATTATCACAAACATTGCTTGTGAAACAAATTGTATCACAAACTGTTGGTTTGAGTTTAAGATGCTACCAAGTCATGATTCTTCATTGGGTCTTCGCCTTGAAGTGTATTCTTTTGTGCTAACCTTCATAGCCATTTGACACCAATTCCAACACTACTAACACATAGGATCATTGGGTTGAATTAGTGTTGTCATCATCTTTGATCTAGTCTGTAATAATTCTTCATATTATCCTTTTGTATTCTTGCAAGGTAGTAGTTGTCTCTTATTTAACTTATTCGAAAGAGTGCCATTTTTATATGAGAATAATGTGATGTAGAGTTATGTCATGTTGAATTGAATTAGAAAAGGTTCATCCGAAATATTCAAATAATTTCATCATTATGGGCCAAAGAAATATTAATGGAACCATAGTGAAAACTATGAGATTATGTTCCAAGAGGGATAGGCTTGGTAGATAAACATAATCTTGGAACTAAGTAGAAGGAAAAGTAGCAAGTATTTTCATTTGGTGCATTCTCCCTTGATGATGTGGAGGATGGGGTTTTAGATTATAGGAGCAGGTAAACAATGTGCATAATTAGCTCACACATTTGACTATATACTTAAGCTTAGGCTTCTAAAGATAGATATTAATATATGTCATGAAGCTTATGGAAAATCTTCATGACAACAAGATTTCAATTATTTAAAAAAAAATAAAGATTCCAAAGTTGTCAAAATATTGAAGATTGGGGAGATGTAGGGTAGTATTTTCCACAACACGTATAGTAGTAGAAGTGCATCCAAATATAAACGTGAAGAGGGTGTCATCAACCTCGAGGAGATGATTGTCTTATAGTTCTTTAACAGGGACTTTAATTAACAAAATGGTTTCATCTTCAAACTCTTCATCATCTAGCTTTGGATAATTTGTAGATCAAGAAAGAGCAAGTATAGTAAGGGTATTAGTAGACACATTTTTAAATTGTTCATGGATAGACATATTTATAACATGAGATTCAACATGTTTATTAATCAATGACGAGGAGAGGGTTAAAACAATTGACAATGACATTTCCAATGATTGGGGACTTTAACAAATCATAGTGTGATGTTTCTTCTTCCATCAAAAGTGATAACATAAGCATAAATGAAGGAAAGCATATGGTTTTTCCATCAAAGAGGGGAATATAAAGATAGATGAATTTGGAATATGCCTTGAGTAAAAGGTAGATAACAAATGTTTTATATAATCCATTTTAATAGAGCAATAACTGGTTTTTCCAACAAAGGATTACATATTGGACTCTAAAATATCATTTTTGTGAGCTTGTTCATTTTTTCCAAGGATAGTGAGTTTGTTCATATTGTAATTTTGCATTCATTTTTTTCCTTATCTTTGCAACTTTTCTACATTAATTCAAAAATTAGACCATTACAAAGGAACAAAGAGATAGATGCAGAATCTTATACCAAATTTCCTTTTACACAAAAATCTAGGTTGGCATGGAATAACAAAGAATGTAAACTTATGAGTCCAAAATGAGTTGGAAAGACAAAGAGAAATGAAGAATGTCAATTCACGAGTCCAAAAGGAGATGAATTGAGACTCAACAACAAAGATTCTCAAACATAAACAATATGATTTTTATAGACAAAGAAATAATCAATGTCTAACATAGATCTAAATGGACATAATGTAGCAACAAATGCTCACTATAGAATAATTTCACTGAAGAGAAAGCAACAAATAATGCTCAACACATATTACGCACACTTAATAGCTTTCTAATGACCTCAAAACCCCTTTTATTTTGTTAAGGGGATGAAGGTACTCTAGGTTGACAAAATTTGGGGAGACTAATGTTTCTTATTCACTCAGGTCATACTAAGAGTGGAGTGAATGACATATGTAACCGACATCCAAACCATTCAACACCACAAAGAGATATTCTCAACACCAAAAGAAGTAAAGCAATCAACACACTCATCAATAACATAGTCTTAAGAACTATGCTCAGATGAATAACTTATGTTCTAAACAAATCCTCATAAATGCAACAAGGCTCTAATACCAAAGTAACAAAATGGTGCTCAAAGGTGATACTTTGAACCAAAAGTCACAAACTATTGCATTGCATATTTAGCGTCAAATGATTTAATGTCATATCCAAATATCGTGTACATAATCCTAAGTATTACAACATATTTATAGAGACTCAATAACTCAAAATTCAAATTTTATTTAAAACTATTTGCTAAAAGACAAGATCAAGTATTATTGGAAAGTCTCCTTACTTGACTCATCGAACAATGTCTAAGATCAAATCAAACTTACTTTATTCTTATTTAACCTAATTTATCCTAGATTGGATTCCCATGAGGGTCCTCCCCTTTGATTGTGTCTACTCGATAGAAAAACTACTTTTGCAATAACATCTTATATCTATGTATAAATTTTGATGACCATACAAGGATCATATTTGGTCATTGTGTTATCCTTTTGTTACATTATTAATATTTTCTTGAATAATATCATCACTATAACGATACTCATTATTTTTGTTATAATGATAATTTATTACACAATGATATGTAAACCACCCAACCCCCTTAAACATCATTAAGTTGGTGGGTTATATAAAAAATTCACAATTTCCTTTAAATCCAATTTTCTAAAACACAATCTAGATACCCATTCTAGGTTCACACGCCATATTTGCTTGACAAGAGCTTTCAAATGATTGTATTGTTGTTCCTTTTCAAGCTATGACCCAAAAGTTATGACCTCCTAAATCCCTTAGGGATTCTATATTTGTTCCTATATCATCAAGAGATGTGGCACTTTTGGCTAGTTCACCAACTCTAATGAAGATGCTTCAACCTTAGTGTTGATATTACTTTTCACAAAGCATCAATGACCAGTTTAGATAAGCCACCAATGCACAAGTTTCTAATTAGTGTTGAAGCATAAGTTTCATACACATTCTGAAAGGCAAGTTCCATTTCATTGTAATGGAAAAACCTCTCACCAATCATTAAAGGCTAGGTTCATTTTCATTGCCAATGCGCAAGTTCCTTTGGCTCACTAAAATCATAGTTATTTTGACTCATTAATACTAACGATTTTTATGTGCACCAAAACAAAGAATCCTAAGGGAATTGATGGAGTTTTCCTTCCGTGTTGATGGGACTTTTTACCAAGCACTAATCAAATCTTTATTATTTTCACTAAACAAGTTAGTTTACATTGTTGATGGGTGATTTTCCTCATCTCGTTGAGAGATATATTTTCCCCAAATGCCAAAGCTACTCCAAGGTTCCTACCACATCATCGTCCATACAAGGACATGTAAACATCTGCACATGCCACATCGTCAACTATACACAATGTTCATACACTTCATATGTATGGTCCATGTCATCATCTTGTATGATCCCCCCACTATTTACACATCCTTGAAGTATTGTGTGCCTTGTGCAATGGGAGGCATACCACACCTTTTTATTTTTTCTTGTGCAAAATGTCTTATCATTCCTTAAAGATAGTCCCTCCATGATGTATCACATCTTAGTAATTTTCATCTTACACTGTATTGCATCTTTTTATTTTCTTTTATGATGATAAAGGGATCTTCCCCTTTGTTCTTTATTACACCATGATCTCTTCTTTTATGTGATGTGATGCCAAAAAAAATATTTTGTGAAATACATTTCACTATCCATCTTTTCATCCTTGTGATACCTTTTCCTTCCCTTTTTCATTAAATTTTCTGAGTCTTAAGACTTTCCTTCATTTTCTTATTTCAACGCTACATTATTTTTCTTTGGGTGTATTGCACCAAAAAAATATTTTGCCATGGTATATCACATCACAAATTAATATTTTGTGTGATATGAGAAAGTTGTTTGAGTTTTCTAAAAAATCAACTAAGTGTTTCTTCTTACCTCTTCCTCTATTGGATCTCAAAATTATCTTTTTGCAGGGTGTATCACGCTGCCATATTTTCATTTCATGATGTGTATCTCTCGCCAAGAGAATGTTGAATGGTGTGGTCATTGATGTAAATGCCAGATTGAACGTTGTTAATATTTGTCATCAATTTCATCAATTGGAATCTCCAAAGGAAGAAGCTCTAGAAAACCCTAGAAGCCCCTCACTTGTTTGACTTTTTGAGGATGATGAGTGATGAATTTTCCTTGGAGACCCTCATCATTGAATTGCTCTCATCATTCCAATTTTGATGGTATGAAACATGTCATGAGAACGCTCTTAGTTTAAGAGATACGCCTCTTAGAAGATTGGAGACCCATTCTTGGTGAGGAAGCCCCAAAGAATGCCACAAGCAAATTATTTTTATTAAAAATAATTTAGGTCAAGATGAAGATGAATTTATTAAAAAGGGAAAACATCTTAAAGGTGGTTTAAATGGCTAAAGGCTTTTTGGCTCCATTAGTGAAATTAAAATTTTGGATTTTAAAAGGTCTCCCTCCTATTTTGTTAAATTCGACCTCCTTATTTTGTGACCTCTCAACGATTATAAAACGAGAACATTTTTCTCTCAAATGGAAAGTATATCTCACTCATCTAATTAAGTTGGTATGTAACCTTTGCAGCTTGTTTGAAGTTTGTTTCAGGGTTTTTGAAAAATTATTTTTGATTACATGTTGGCAAGGCTTTTGTTCTGGGCATTTTTTGTGATCGTTTTGAGGTTATTCAACACATTGGAACAAGGTAACTAAGATTTGAAGGGAACAATGTTTGATTTGTTTTTTGGTGGAGATGATCTTGCAAAAGATCAATCAAAAGACTATGATTTTTGTAATGAAGCAACAAAGGAATCTCCATATACACTCGAAACCATTACAATACTCTCACAAAAATCATAGTTGAGATACAATGAATTGTTGATGGTTGGAGTTCCATGCCAAAAGATTTAAATTACTTATATTTGTTCTGGTTTGAAGTTCTTATAATTTTGGCTTGAGTCGAAATACATAATGTAGGAAGTCGCAGTTTGTTGACATAATAAGAAGAGTCCGCATTCATTAGAGTTAAAGCTGCGATAACAAAGGAAGATTTATGTTTTAACAACATTTGATCCCATGGCTCAGACTCCATGTAATGCGACACAACTGTATGGATCATATTTGATGTTTTGTCCAATTAAATAATACAGGGTCAAGTCTTAACACATGGTGTCTATACAAACAAATAACAATGAAATTGGCTTGAAAGACTCCTTGCTAGATTTTCCATGACTTATTTGCTTAACTGAAATTTCTTGGGCTCTGTTGCAATTAACACACCTTCTAAGGGTTCTTTGATGAGATATATCGTAATTTGATGCTTAATATCACTTACTGGAACGTGATCTTGACAACCTCTGAAACCCTCTTGTTCTCTGCAGTGTTGCCCTAACCAAAATCAAAATATTTGTTGCAAACTTGATGCAGGAATGTCAAGAGTTGTGAAGCTTGGAGCTAGGGATATATGTATATAAATCATTGTTGCACAGAACAACCAATATATCGATGATCCACTAACTTAACGATTGAACTCACTAGTATGCAAAGATTGTGTAAATGCTTTCGGCGGATTGGTAGAAAGGCATGAGATGCACATAGAAATGTTTGATGGTGAAAATGTAATGTATATATGTATCATATGTTAGTAGATTTGGTATTTTAATAGCGTTAAGTGACTCACTAGACTGCAAATTGTATGTGGTGAAGTATATCATGGTCGTGGATCCACATAGAGCTTGAAAATGTTGAGTGTAATCCACATGATGTCAACAAACTATAAATATGCCACATGTAATGTTATAGCGAAGATTCAGGTTTGACTCCTTTTTGGAGTAAAGGTCAAATTATTATTTTGTCGAATGGTTAACAATTTCCAGTGTTCCGTGTTGGAATCGAGTTGAGGGCCTACAAATAACTCTATTGTGGAATACTTAATTTATAATATGGTTTAGTTTGGCTATTATGAAGCCAATATTAATCTAAATAAAAAATCGAAAGAAGCTTTGTGATCAAGGCTCAGAGACCAACCTCTCTTAAAGCATGAAAACCCTGATATATATATATATATATAATATATATATATATGTATATATATATATATATATATGTATATATATATATATATATATATGTATATATATATATATATATATGTATATATATATATATATATATATATGTTATATATATATATATATATATGTAATATATATATATATTATGTATGTATAATATATATATTATATGTATATATATATATATATATATATATATATATATATATATATATATATATTATATATATATATATATATATATATAATATAGTGCACTACTAGGGTTTTACAATGAAAAACTATTGGCTTGTATGGGGCATGCCTTGGTTTGTATATTTCAAAGAGTTTTTTCTAGATGCATGACACTGCTAATGATGATAGTTGATGATAGTAGGAATGATTTTGATGTGTGCATGCCAATATATGTTGAGTAGATTTGTGCTGCAATTTTGGTTTGTTGCAACATATGAACACAAGTTCTAGGGTTGATTTTTGAGCAAATTTGACTATTGAGATTACTAAGGATGACACGTTGGATAAAAAAACTTGCCATACTATTAATGTTAGTTAGCAACTGATACTACTTGAGTAGAGAGCAGAGATGCTAAGGTTTTGTTGATGTATATGTAGAGATAAGAAGTGATTTTGCCATTGATGTGAGCTGTTAGGGTTTGCCATTTGATATGCATATCAAGTAGCAGTGGATTCATTGTTGAGCTAGGGTGTAGCAATATTGATAACAATGTTAAGGCTTGGTTGATGTAAGCAAGGGTTTCAACTGACAGTCAGGGTTTGGTATTAATACTAAGCAAATATTTGTTGCTAGTTATTTTGTGTTGGTTAGTGAGAACAAGTGGGTCCAATTTGGAAATAATGAAACATGTTCTGCTGGCTAACTAGGGTGGCGGGGTGGTGTAAGGCAGTTGAGTGGAGTCTCCTTCGAGTTGGAGCCCGAGAACACTTCAAGGTGGCAGGGTGGTGCAAGGGTAGGTTGGAGCTTGCACAGGGCATTGTAGCGTCCTTCCAGTAACAACTGGTAAATAGGGTGTTGGAGCATCCTTCAGGTTGAAGCCTGTAAGCTAGGGCATTGGAGCATCCTTCCCGTTGCAGCTGGTAAACAGGGCGTTAGAGCGTCCTTGAAGTTGGAGCCTCCCTTAGTTGGAGCTGGAAAATATTGATATACATTTTATTGAAAGCAAATATTAAGAAGTGTTTGGTGATTTTTGTCCTAGTAGGGTTTCCACTTAAACATATATTGTCTACTGTCTTGATGTTTGTGCATTATTGAATTGTGTTGATTACTGTTCATGTGGTGAATATTTATTTTATTTGATGATACTAAAAATTAATGATATGTAAAGTTAAAAGTTAACTAATTGAAAAAAAGATTGATTTATCCCCCTCTCAATATTAATATAGTTTCCAATCAAACAAGAATTTGACCGAGTTATCCATTTTTTAGAAAAGTGTTGATTCAAAATACACCTTTTTTTGGAGCATATTTTTGAGACTATTTTCTTTATGCACATTTTTTTTTAAATGTTACTGATTTTCATGCTAGTTTTGAAAAGTGTTGATGCACCAACAACCCCCTTTTTTTGGGCTTATTTTTGACACTTTAAATTTTTTGATATATTAAGTATGAATATATATTTTTTTTAAATGTTGGTGATTTTCATGCGGATTTTGAAAATCATCAACTTTTTTTTAGGCACATTTTTGACACTTTAAATTTCCTTATGTCCTAAGTATGCACAATTTTTTTTAAATGTTGATTATCTAACCATTTTTCAAGTTGTTTTATTTCACTTCTTGTTTTTCATCCTAAGATGTTTGTTTTTTAAGGGTTTTTCAAACTTGTGTTTTTTGTTTTTTTTTGCATTTTTTTTTTTAGAAGTTATGATATATGTATATATATAATTGTTTCTAAAAAATAATAATTTTAAATACTCGACAAAAAAATACACATTTTGCACATAGATATAATTAAAAAAATACATATTTTGAGACCTTTTCGTTAAAAATGACATGTTAAATAAAATATTTTTATGAAAAAATTGGATAAAAAAAGTTGGAAAGTAACAAATTTTATGAAATTTTTATGAATTTTATATTCAAAGATGATAATATTTGAAGTTTTTCTTTTAAAAAAAATGATTCGCATACACTTTTAAGTAAAAATGCTAAAAAAAGGAAATTAAAATATAAAAAAATACAATTAAATTGAAAAAAACATTATAAGATAATTAAAATAAAAACATTAAAAAAAACATTAAAGAAATTAAAAAAGAAAAAAAAAAATTAAATTGAAAAAAAACAAATAAATAAATTTTAAAAGAAAACAATTTCGCTAATCGGGTACTGAAATTTTCCAATGTGCCAATTTGATGGTTGATTTTTAAATTTTCGTTGCAATGTGTCAAGTTGTTTTACTCTTGGTATAATGACTCTTTCATTCAAGTGTCCATTTTTAAAGTTTTTTTTGTTGGTCATTTAATTTTTCCATAATGTTATGGTTGAAATATGTCTAAAATTTAGGTTTTTTGTAGTCATGATATTTGGTTTTATTTCCATGCTTGAAAAATTGTCATGAAATTTTATTTTTAATGTTATGGTTGAAAACATTTACATGTAATTTATTTTTAACGCAATGGTTGAAAATTGTTGGAATTTTAGGACTTTTTAGAGATGTGATATTTTATCTTTGACGCCATGCTTGAAAATTGTTGGAATTAAAAAAAAAAAAAATTTGGAGTCATGACATTTTATCTTTAAAATTGTTAAAATTTTACGGCTTTTCAGAGACGTCATATTTTATCTTTAATATTATGCGTGAAAATTGTTGGAATTTTAAGGTTTTTTTTTTAAGTCATGATATTTTATTTTTAACGTCGTTGCTAAAAAATGTTGAAAATTTACCCCCCCAAAAAAAGATGTTCCAATGTCAATACTCTTTGTTTTTAGGGTGTTCTTTTATGTTAAAAATTTGGTTTTCATTGCCATTCTTAGAAAAATGTTGAAAATTTACCGTGAAAAAAAACAAAAAACTACACTTCTCGGGTTATTTTTTCATGCTTTTTGGGGTTTTTTCCTAGATTTTTCGTTTTGAGGTCACCGTTCCCGTTTGATTGGTAACTTTGTTTATTTCCATTGAGATACATTGCACCATAAGAAAATATTTTATTGCAACACCATTTGCCTTCCTCTTTTATCATGTCTCGAAATTGCCTTCTTTTACAATGTATTGTACTAAAAAAATATCTTGGTGCAATACTAATGTGGATCTTGAAGGCTAAGATCCAGAAACATGAATGTTGAGAGAGAAAAATACCCACACTACTACAAAAGATCATTTTATTAATTGAGAAGAATACCCTTTTTACAACTACATTATGAAGGACCCGTGCGTCGTTTTACAAGGTGAGGCTCGTTATTTATAGTAATCTTGATGCCTTATTGAGTTACATCATTCAATACCATGGTTATACACACTTTTCGTTTTCAGGTTATTTTTCATGCTTTTTGGGTTTTTTTGGCTAGATTTCTTGTTTTGAGGTCACATTTCTCGTTTGATTGGTAACTTTATTTATTTCCATTGAGATACATTGCACCATAAGAAAATATTTTATTGCAACGCCATTTGCCTTCCTCCTTTATCATGTCTTGAAATTGCCTTCTTTTGCAATGTATTGTACTAAAAAATTATCTTAGTGCAATACTAATCTAGATCTTGGGGGCTAAGATCCAGGAACATGAATTTTGAGAGAGGAGAGGAGGAACATATACAACTACCAAGCAACTAATCACATAAGCATTAAAAAAAAATAGAAAAATACCCACACTTACTACAAAAGATCATTTATTAATTGAGAAAAATACCCTTTTTACAACTACATTATGGACGACCCGTGTGTCCTTTTACAAGGCGAGGCTCGTTATTTATAGTATTCTAGATGCCTTATTGAGTTACATCATTCAATACCATGGTTATACACACTTTTCGTTTTCGGGTTATTTTTTCATGCTTTTTAGGGGTTTTTTTGCTAGATTTATTGTTTTGAGGTCACAATTCTCGTTTGATTGGTAACTTTGTTTATTTCCATTGAGATACATTGCACCATAAGAAAATATTTTATTGCAACGCCATTTGCCTTCCTCCTTTATCATGTCTTGAATTTGCTTTCTTTTACAATGTATTGTACTAAAAAATATCTTGGTGCAATACTAATCTGGATCTTGGGGGCTAAGATCCAGGAACATGAATGTTGAGAGAGGATAGGAGGAACATATACACTACCAAGCAACTAATCACATAAACATTAAAAAAGTAGAAAAATACCCACACTTACTACAAAATATCATTTTATTAATTCAGAAGAATACCCTTTTTACAACTACATTATGGAGGACCCTTGTGTCCTTTTACGAGGTGAGGCTCATTATTTATAGTATTCTCGATGCCTTATTGAGTTACATCATTCAATACCATGGCTAATTACCGTCTGTGGATACACGGTGGATACTACTTTCCGTTCAGATTAGTCCTCCCCCTTTAGGAAGTAATGGTCCCCATTACGTCAAGTTCCCTCCTTAGAAGCTTTTGTTGAATATGATCCAATGAAGAGAAGGGTTTTGTGTGGTTGACCCATAACCGTGGGTTTGTGATAACCATGATCAATGAAGGTTCAAGGATGAGTTACCTTGTAGTGCTTGTGGTACAATTGTGATACTGACAATGTGCAACCTAACAAATGGACTTCGATGGCAAGGGCTTTGTGTGGATGACCCATAACCGTGGGTTTATAGGTGACCCATAACCATAATGAACAAAGGTCCGAGGATATAGATACACTGTAATGCTTGCAGGCCAATTGTGATACACACAATGCATGACCTAGAAAATGACTTTGAGACAATTTGCTTACTGGTATGCTAAGGTATGGTAGAAATATGGTGGCCTATCTAGTGGCTTATTTATGTAAATTCTCACTATCTAATGAGATTTGTAAAGGCTTCCTCCGAGTGCTTAAGTTTCACATTTTTTTTATTACCATTGTTGTTATTTTATAGCCCCACCATTTACCTTGGCGTCACGAGGGTTATTTTGTTGAAGCCAAAAGTATGGTTCATGGTATTCATTAAAGATAACCCTTTCACGATGGGCACCCCTAGCAACAAGAATGGTAAATAAGTATGATTTTGATGTCACAAAATTGCAATGGGTGACATACCTCGTATGTAAGTAAAGTACACCTAAGGATATGATGCTTGTACTCTTCCTCTAGAATGACAATACTTGATCTGTAGATACCTTGGCAACTTCTTTGACATTACTTGAAGCTTACTGTGAACTAGCATAGATTTAGGCTCACTAGTAGATTTAGACTCACTGTGAACTACCATGGTAAAGTTTTTCATAGTTGAAGATATCACTATAACACTAATAACACACATAGCTGGAGGCACATAACAACCGAGGCCATGGAATTTCTTGTACAAAGACAGGAATGAAGTATCTTCCTAGTGAAACTTTCCTTTAGAATATATACCCTTTCCATAAGGATACATATCTTTGGGAATGATCATGGAAACATTAGTCCATGCATTGGATTCTGACTCATAAATATACATCACAATTCTATTATTTTCATTTTGACCTTGTTGACCTTGGTCAATATAAGAATACACGAGAAGAAAATGCGACACCTTAGTGAGGCATTGAAAGTCATTCCGTTTACAATGAAGCCATGTATCGGAGGACGAGGTAGATGTCTCCAATTCCTGGTGCTAGGAATACCAATGCAAAGTTTGACAATATCCCATTTCATATGACAACATAAGATGTTATGATAAGTAGCCATAATGATGTGATCGAGCAAACGAACTTTGTAGATGTCCTTCTGTAACCCAATAATCTAAGTCATCCCTAACATCCCAATGGATCTGAATCAGAATCCTTGAGTTGGTGTTAGCACTCCATAGTTTTCTCCAGGATGAAAGGAGAAACTCAGAGGTAACCATAGACCTCTTTTGGTTGAATGACTGGTCTTCTTCAATAGAAGGGGGCTCCCTCACTAAAAGATATAAAGACTTTAAAGAACTAAGTTATAATAGAGACCAATTCTGACAAAGGAATTTTGAAGGTATTTGGTTGAAGTGTGAATGGTTGGCTAGGTAATAACACATGATCAATTTATCCTTTTACTCATTTATTTATGCAAGTAAAACATACAACTATTGCAAGGGATTTTAAGCATGACTTGGGATACAATGACAGGTTATAGCATAGAGGAGATAAACTAAAACAAAACAAAATCTTCCTCTGCAATAAGACAATGTTGTATATATAGGAGAAAGAGGGACTAAATAGAAAAGGTAACATGCATGAGTATATAGCATTTCATTCGTAACTGAAACGTGAAGACAGTTGAAAGAGAGCAACTAAACAGAATTCTAGATCAACTGAGATCAAAATACTCATAAAACACAGAGATAAAATAGAATAACTGAACAATAAACAGAACAAATCCCATACATCATACCGTAACAATCCTTGTACAGTGGAATCGATAACCCTCAATACATAAGCATTGCACCATGAATTGATCACACAAGCATAAATTTCAGAAAATTAACACCAACACAACACTGAACCATCAACAACCTATTTTGTATTCATTCATCAAATATATAATCAATACATATGATGCAATTATGTCTAAGTTCCTTGCATCTTCGATCTAGCAAAGGATTAGTCCAAAAACATAAACAAAAGCAGAAAATTGTTGTTTTCTAAATGCCTTTACTCAAGACATAAAACATTTAGTATCTTTTGTCCTAAAAAAAAAATAAAAAAATTCAATGTAAATCAACATGTCCTCGAACTGATCATCATGACTGAAAATAGCAAAAACACAAACACTGCTTTTCTAACTATTCAAAAAGCCTGCGTAGTAGTTGTGTAGCACCCGAAACTTCATCCTTCTAGAAATGGCACGTGGCGAGCTGCTAAGGAGATGAGCTAGACACCACACGTACTCCATGTCAGCCTCTTGAAAACCTCATAGGCGGCTCGCCTTCAGCATGTGTGTGATGTTCTGGGCATGACCTGCGTAGCAGTTGTGCAAAATTTTCTTCAACTATTAACTGAGTGCCTTCCAGTCCTCCTAAATTGCCGTCATGATACTATATGCCACTCAAAACATGAAATTCATAATATTAAAACATAATAAATTAAACATAAAACTTGGAACCATGAAATGAGGCCTGATGACCTCCTCAATCACCTCCTCTTTCTCTTGCCTGAGACCTTGGTGTTGGAAACCTTGGTACTGGAAGTCTGAGAAGTGAAGCCATACTTTTCAACAGTTTCTGACATAGTGGGCTTGACTTTAGTCATGAGTTTGGAATCCACTTTAGGCAACCTTTCAAGAGGAGGTATCACAATTTCTCCTTCATATCTCTTTATCAATCTTCATGCCTCATCCAAGCTTTGCTTCCTACTTTTTAATTGGGCGTTCAACGCCAAGTTTCTAACATATAAACTTTTGCATTGCCTCCTAAACAACTGTCTACTGGACAAAGTGTTTGCTCATGTCGAGGGCTTTAGTTTCTGCCCTAACTCAATGATCATAGTTCTCAAAAATGTACTGTATTGAATTTTTATAATCTTGATTCTGATGTCTGAACTAGTTCACCTGGTCCTTACTTTCCTCCGGATCCTCCAAACACCTTTGATATTCTTTCCACTAACTGAAGGGGGGTTTTCCAGGAGCTTGAGTTATCTTCTTTATCTGCTATAGATATCCAAATTTGGACTTGGAAACCCCAACTGATGATCCTCTAGGCTCTACTGCAACATTCTTGGTCTGCTCTGCAAAAGGAACATGCTTTCTATTTCCCTCAACAACTGATGCTATAGGTGACTTTGACTTGTCCTCTGCTGGTTTGACTGTTCCCTTGAGATCTCTGTTATTTTTCTTCAAGAACACTATTCTCATTTGATATTTAGAGAGTGCTTCTTTCATCTTGGTCATTTTCGGGTCCTCTTCTTCATAATGCATAATATTTGTTTCAGCTTGTGCTGTGTCCTCTTCCTGGTCCGGGTGTACTGTTTCAAGTCCCTTTACTTCATCCACATTGTCATGATCTTGCACATCTACTTGCCTATTTTCAGAAATCTCCACTACTGCTTGAGGGGCTACCTATTCTTGGGTCTTTTTGACTCTAGATCTTGTCCTGGGTCTCATCACAAATTCATCCTGCACTTTGGCTTCAATTTTTACTTTAACTTTGGCATGTTGAGCTAATGTCGCCTGCTCTTTTGTTTCTTTGACTGCCTTGTCATCCTTCATGCTTTGAACTTTATCTTTCTTGCTCAGTATGCCTACAAGTCCCTTTCTTGGCTTATCACCTTCCTTTTTTATTGGTTTGATCTCCATGGATGAATGTATGTTTTCCTATTTGGGCTCTTCCTTATCTATCTTCACTGATGGTGACCCAGGTTGTGGCAACAAATCAACACTAGCAAGGAAATGAGACCAAAATATTTTCTTCCTCTCAATTGCATGCTTAACTAAAATTTTGATTAAAGAAAAATGAAAAAGAGTTGAAGCATGGTTGTCCTTTTGAATTTGTACTTTGGTAGCCATTCTCTCTAAAATTGAGGAAAAAATAAGGGAGATTCATTGGCTTGTTTTATGTGAAATTCCATAATAATCTCAGATGGTATTGATATATTCTATTGAACTTGTCCTCACAGGTGAAATATCTTTGAATAACTTTCAAAAGGTCGACATACTATTCTTGAAGATAAATACTGGGGAAAGTGGAGGCAAACTTGTCCAGAAACTCCGGCTTCACAAACTGTTTGTAAGCTAAAATGTCTAATTCATCCCCTTTAAACCACTTCTCCCCTATTGTAGGAGGTTGGTTGCATCAACAATAAATTTCTCAGCCAATACAACCTCCACGTCCCCTAGTTTTACTTTGCCATCTTGGTAATTAAGAGCAAACAAACTGGCAAGTCTTGTGTTGTGACCTATTTTGAGGACCTTTTGACAAAAAGGAATGCAACCTGCATTTTCAAAGGCCACTCTAATGTTAGGGGATGAGTTCAGCAGGCTCAAGGTACTGGGTTCAATACGCACAAGGTCTCCACCCTTTTTACTTGTAACAGGGTCCATCCTATCTCAATACTTGCCAGACTGAATTTGAATTTAAGATAGGGATAAGTGTACAAACCCAAAGAAATAAATTTGATCAAGGGTGACAACATAATCCTGCTTGAATAATTGTGACAATGAGATGATGACAAAGAAGTCTTTTGGGGTTGAATGCAAGAAAGAAAATTTGAGGATTATAAAACAACTTACATGGACCCTTCAGGAAACATCTATATGCATAATTTCATATCCATGGTGTGCGACAACAAATCTAGAAGTGAATGTGTAGTTTCCAAGCAAAACATAGTGCACGTAACATAAATTTTAAACAAAAAAGACAAGTCTTGATAACAATAATATGAAACAGAGAGAAATTTAGGTCAAGCCAACAGACTTCCTATCTCTTCAATCCCTGAAGGCAAAATTGGGCGTTGGTAGTTGGCATGCGAAACAATTCAATGCCTTAAACCTCTCTGTGTAGAAAAACGCAACACAGTGCATGAATTTCTCTTCGACCTCTAGATTTCTCTGTGACCTATGAATTTCTCAAACCTCTGCTTCAGAATACGACCAATTTACCCATTCAATGCATGAAGAACGAGCCCATCATCTGCGATCAATCATGAAGAAAATTGGCGGATTTTTGCAATGATTTCAAATAATTTGCTGATGTAATGCAGTTTGACAGCTAACCCACGTTGCACTTGAAAATCACATGTAATGTGATCATTGATTTGAGATTGTATGATGGCGAAAACTTTAGGAATGATGGGATTATAATCAAAGTTCGTTGGAAGTGGAAAAGGACATAAGTCAATCATGGTATGCCATAGTGATTAGGCAAGGGGTATATAGGCCTAGGGATATGTAGCTAGGATAAAATGGGGGTGAGGGTCTAGGTCTAAATTAGGGAATAGGGATAATGAAAATATTTTGGAATAGGGGAAAATTAATGTAATGTGGGAAATAAGGGGATAGGCAAAGGGGAAAATATGATGTCTAACAAGGGAATAGATTGAAACCTTTATGATTATGACTTTTTTTTATAGATATTTCCTTCAACTGCAAACACCTTGACCATATATCCATCCTATCAAGACCTAATACCCAGACTCGGCCATTTATTACATTAACTTTCCATACATAGACGCCCCTTTCCAATGACTGACTTTGATGACCAGAGTGATGACCCAGATCATGATGACTCTTTAGTCAGTGATAGGTCAGATTATGACAATGAACACGTTTATGGATTTGACCTCCTTTAATTCAACAAAAAATTATTTCTGAATACCTTTCGACTGACAAATTAACCTACTCTAACACAGGTGCCATTAAGGATGGCAGCCTCCCTGTGAGGTACCAAGAATGACACCGCAGACCAGAGGCCTTTCAATTGGGAAATACAGTCATAATATACAAAAGCTGATGTACAGACTCTAAAACAGAAAAATTTACTAAGTAGACTGACTAAAAATAATAGAAACAACTGACTGATAGACTCATTTATTTATGGCAACAACCAGTGAAGATCTTATAACCTTCACTTCGGGCTTCAAAACTTAACTTTGACTACCCACACTTACAATATACCAAATTATAACGATATTTACAATGAAATGATCCTTTAAACTCCAACATAAGTGAGAAAATGTTTGAGCAACCTGCCATTCATAGGCCCTGCTCCAATTGGTTCATTTGATAAATCTTCAAGTAAATAGGCATTCTATCCCTCGAATGCAGCAACTTTGAAAGGCCCCTTCACCAAGTTCTCGAAATTTCCATGCTTACCCTTATCTTCATTCTATGCATCCCACTTCAACACCAAATCACCAATCTGAAAATCTGATGCCTTTGTTCTTTTGTCATAGATCTTCTTTATCTAGTCTTGTAACAACTGTGTGTTCTTGAACACCTCTTCTCTTAACTGTTGGAGTTGAATCATTTGGCTAATTCTCCACTGCCTCTTGCAACAATCTCATGACTGGTACTCCGCGAGATGAAGGAAAAAGGGCCTCCATTCCATACAACAACTCAAATGGAGACATGCCTATGGATCTTTTAATGCTCACACGATTTTCCCATAGTGCATGGATTAGTTTTTTGTGCTAGTTCCTTTTATTCTCCTGCAACAATTTTTTAATAATGTTGACCAAACTCTTGTTGTATGATTGTCCCAAGC
Organism: Pinus taeda; assembly: GCA_000404065.3. NCBI lineage: Eukaryota > Viridiplantae > Streptophyta > Pinopsida > Pinales > Pinaceae > Pinus > Pinus taeda. The sequence goes on along the minus strand of APFE031699452.1, from coordinate 125,097 downwards.
CATTTCCTTGAGGGTAATAGGCTATGGGTGACCCAAAATGATGTTATATTTGTAGCAGAATTCAATCATATTCTTTGACTTAAATGTAGCGGCATTGTCCATGATAATTTTTTGTGGACAACCAAAACGAGACAAAATGTTGTTTTCCAGAAGTTGGATGATACTTCTATCTGTGGCCTACCTAGTAGGGACTTCTTCAATCCACTTTGTAAAATAATATGTTCCTGTTAAAATCCATTTATGTTGCCAAAACAAGGAAGGATGAATTTCTCCAATGAAATCAAGTCCCCATTGTTGAAACGATGACTCGACTACTATAGGCTTTAGAGGCAAGGGAAACAACTTCTTTCTACCCTCAAATATCTAACATTCCTTACAGCTGGCTACCTTCTTATACACATCAACAAATAAACTAGGACAATAAAGGCCAGCTCTTAAGATCTTGTTCACTATAGTTTTCCAATAAAAATGACCACCGCAATCCCCCTTGTGAAATTCTTCTATTGTTGCTTGAGCCTCATCTTCCAGTAAACAATTAAGCAACATTTCATCGGGATCCTTCAAGTATAAAAACTGATCGATAAAGCAAAATTTTACTGGCTTCAATTTTAGAAACAAGGCTTTAGTTTTGTGCCAGTCGGAGGTGCTTGTAAATGTTGTAAAACATATAGAATATCTGCATACCACGGTGAAGCAACAAATTTCTTCGACACTTGTTGAACAACATTTGAGAGCTCTTCTTCTGTTAGGACAACGATAAAGTTTGTTTTAAGGGACTGCAAATTTGATTCTGCCATCATCCGAGCCAAACCCTGACCTTTAATCAACTTTGTTGGTTTGATTTCTATGTCATATTCAACAATTGTTGTGATCCACTTACCCCTCCTTTCATCTGGGTCACTTTGAGTCAATATGTTTTTTTACTGCAGCACTAGGCACATAAGCCATGACATGAGAATGCAAAATGGACATCTGAAAGTATTTCAAGGCCTTAACAAGCTCAAATGCTTGTTTTTCCATTATGTCATATTTGAGCGCAGCATCTTTGAGCACCCTATTGAAAAATGCAATAGGTTGTTCGACTCCCTGCTGATTTTTCTGCAAAAGGACCATAACAATACTGTGCTCAGATGCAAAAGAAAACACTCTGAACTCCCTTATGTAATCTAGACTAGCCAAGGTAGGAGCACGAGACAAGGTTATTTTAACTTCATTGAAAGATTTCCTACTCTTCGCTCCATTTCACCTTGTTGTTCCGCTTCAACATGTCTGTAATTTTTCTAGAAACCTCAATGAGATTAGGAATGAACGTTCTCAAAAAATTAATTCTACTAAAAAAGGACTGAATCTCCTTTTTACTCTTAGGAACATCGATTTTTTGAATTGCTGCAATTCTATTAGGGTCTATTTTTATGCCATCTTTCCAAATGATATGACCCAATAGTTTGCCTTCCTCCAGACCAAACAAGGTTTTTTTTGGATTTAATGATACGCCATGTTTCCTACAGATCTCCAAAACTACTCTTAAGTGCTGCAAATGCTCCTCATCAAACTGTGAGTAAACAATAATGTCATCAAGGTATATGATAAGAAACTTATCCTTTTCTTCTGCAAAAGCTATGTTCATCGCTCATTGAAATGTTACCGCTACATTCATCAAACCGAATGACATCTTAGCATATTTGAAAGCACGCCAGGGAATTGTGAAGGTTGTCTTATCCTGGTCTTCTGGGTGAACCAAAATCTGGTTATACTTAGAAAATCCATCCAGTAATGACATTCTTCTTGTACCAACTACTTTATGGAGAACATGGTCCATTTTTGGGAGCAAATAGTTGTCCTTGAGGGACACCCTATTTAAGTTCCTGAATTCTACACACAATATAATTTCACCCATTTTCTTTCTGACTGGTACCAAATTAGACAACCAATCAGAAAAGCGAAGAGGTACTATAATACCAACATCAAACAATTTCCTTACTTCTTTTTTCAATTAAGGGGAACAACAACGAATTGGTCTTTCGTAGCTATTGCTTGAATGGATTTTGATCTTTTTTTATTGGAATTATGTGTTGAATAATCTCTTTGTCATACACCTTCAAGTCTTCATACCACCAAGCAAAAACATCAGAGAATTCAGTGAACAATTCCAACTATCTTCTTTTCATGTCAGGGCTCAAAGTTTTGGACAGCTTTATCATCTTCAGGTGTTCTGCTGTACCTATATTGCATTCTTCAATTCTCTCTCCAGCGGGTGCCAATTCTGGCCTTTTGGATCCATAGTTCTGGTCAAACAATTCCTCGAAAGGTGATAGACCCCTTGGAAGGATATTATCCTTTAGCTGCAATATTTTCAAATGAGAGCCTTGCTTATCCAATTCCTCCATTTAATTTATGAAACTCTCCTTATCTGCATCTTCCCATTCATTGTCCATTTCCCATCTCATTATGGCAAACTCTTCTTTCGTCAACAATTTTTTTTCCACCTACTTGTCATTTTCAAAAACTTGCCAATGACCCATGTTATCTGGGACAATGGATCTATGTCTCACCTCTACCCTGTATTTTCCTTTAACATTACTAGACGTGTCAAAATCAGAGGCTAAAGTAGCCAATGCATCTGCAACAACATTGTCTTTCCTCGGAACCACTGAAAAACTATATTCAACAAAATTCTGCAAATAATCAAGTACAACATTCCGATAAGCTCGCATGTGGGAATATTTGGTCTGATATTCACCTTTGATTTGTCTAACCACTAACTCAGAATCACCAAAAATAACAATTCTTTTAGCTCCTGATTTTTTTAAATTTCTCAAGCCCAAAATCAGAGCTTCATATTCCGCCACATTGTTAGTACAATCAAACTCCAGTTTATATGAACAAAACTTTGACTTACCAATTTTTGGACTAATAATCCACTCTCCTACTCCAGCTCCTTCTCTGGTTACTGCTCCATCAAAATGCATGGTACAAACTTGATGTGTTTTCCTTCATTTACCATCCATTTCGACTTTGAAATTTGCAATTTTTTTGAGGGCAGACTCGCTGATTTGTCTCTCCTTTTCATCGTTGTCCTGCCCTTCTTTTTTATGATCGTTTGCTTCAGAAATTTGTTTTGTAGATGTCTCTTTATCATCACTCGAAACATCTAACTCCATTTTTTTGTTTGCCTTCTCTTTGACATCTAATTTTCTTTCGCTGTCCTTCGATAAATCCTGATGTAGAATTTCTCTTTCGTGACTGTTGTCCCTTTCTTCTTCAATATCTGAGACAAGCCGTTCATCATCAGGACAACTCAAATTAAACAGAACAAATGAATCTATATTAGAATGGACAACATACACTGGATGGTTTAGATGCTTGTCCTTACTGTTGATCATGTACTACATGAGAGGTTCCATGTATAACCTTCTCATTTGACCTCCAAAAACTGGAATTGTGATGTAGGACATCTCTATTTGTAATGCTCCATTCAACTTTTCCATCCAAGATCTAAACAATAGCATACCATACCTGGGAGGTATGTCTGCCACCATGATATCCATCACTATGCATTTCGAAGGAATTTGGGTTAAGGATATTGTTAGATATTTAATTAACCCTAGACATTTCACCTTGTTGGAATCAAATGAGTAGAGGTACTTGTATGGTCTTGTAATGTATAAACCCAACCTTCCCATAATCACCTTTGGCATTAAATTATGTAATTCCCCAGAGTCTAGCATAGCATTGTGCATGATTTGTTCATGTATATTTAAACTAACATAAAAGGGAGGAACATCACCATCCTGGGTTTTATCCTCAATTTTTGGCCCAAAGATGATAGTTGGATGATCGTTCGCTATGTTAAATGTATCAAAGATTTTATCTACTTTAAGCGCCTTTAAGATCTGAAATCTATATTAATCATTTCTTACTAATTCGCCAAGAGGAACAAAAATATTCAACTTAGCAATCTCAGCTTCAAGATTAAATAGACTTGATACCTTTTCAATCTCCTTGTGAACAACTTCCTTCTTTTCTACAACCTGTTTGTCTTTGGGTATGTTGTCCTTCCGTTGCAAGATAGTGACAAGAGGCTCCTCCATTTGGGCACTTGTGCTATAACATCTTTCTTCTAAGGACTTGTACTTGGGAGGTTCTTTTTTACATCATCAACGAACACTTCTTTCCTTCCTGCATTGCTAATTGCTGCATCTTTCTTTGTTGCATTACCTCCCACAGTTCTATTCCTCAAATTATACTGTCGTTGCACTTGCATTATAGCATTCTGAAAACCCTTTCTACATTCCTCTGATTCAATCATCAATGCATCATTTTGGGATTGGGACATCAATAATTCTTCATCTTCTGCTTCAAAGTTTTCAAGTTGCTCATGTTCTTGATCCTCTTTAGTCAAATAAACCTACTGCTTCCCATCACCAAAAAACAAATTTTGATCTTTAGGAGATTTCTCATCTTCCTCATCTTGATCTTGAGCAAAAGTTTGTTGGAAGGGCAGTCTTATTTTTTATTGTGAATGCTCTAGACCCTTCTTCTCCCGAGGTTTGTTAGGCAACTGTGGCTGCCTTTGAAAAACTGGATTTCTGATTTGTGGACCAATCTGGGTCTCTCAAACTACTATCCGGTTAGCCAGAGAGATTTTCTCCATCATATTCTCCATAGTCTTGACCAATGTTTCAATTTTGGCATCTGTAGAAGTGGAACGATTCTCCTTTATGATAACTCTCTTCTCAGACTTCTTTGCTAATAGATTAGCCTCCACATTGACTAAATTATTTTTCATGTCCTCTAGTGTTGTCAGATTTATTTCCCTGAGCTGATAAGCCATTTTAGGTACAAAAGAATCCAGATAATGTAGTAAGGCCAGTCTAGGAGGAGGCTTAATCTCTGCAGGAATTGAATTGTACAATTTGTTGAACCTTGTAGAAAAATCTTGAACAGTTTCTCCGGGTTGTCATTTCAAATTATTGTACTCAACCAAGATCTGCAAGGGGTTCTTCTTCTCACCCCACCTTGCAATAAATGCATCTTCTAACTCCTGATAATTTTCAAATGCTCCTGGGTGAGAATTCCTGAACCATTTCTTGACATCACTGGAAAAACTATGACCAAATAATCTAATTTCTACATCATCATGGTCTACTTCCTCCAAATCTATGAAATCACTGACCTTGTCAACATTTTGTTTAGCAGTAATTTCTCCTGCACCATCATATTGTGGAAACCTTTACCCATAATTGAGAGGTAAATCATGAAGTTGAGCAGGCAAAACCAGAGGAGCATATCTTGTTGCCATAACTATTACTTAAGTAGTTGGGTGGCTGACAGACGGTGTAACAACAACAATAGATGATGGAAGGACTAGATGAATGAAAGTTGAAACTAATGACGAAGAATTTTAGTATGAGGTCACAACAGAGCCAGTGGTAAAACCAGGTTGAACAAAGATAATTTTGTGAGATAAGACTGTGTTTTCAGCAGCTTTCTGGAATTTGTCAACTAGGCCTTTGAGTTTACTGAACTGCTGTAAGATATTTTGACTAGACTCAATCTTTGCGAATGATATACAAGAACTTGAATTTCCTGAATCTGCTGGAATTTCAGAGATATTAGAGCAAGATCTCATTTTGAACAATGGGATTTCAGAGGAAATTTCTGGTGAGGAAACATGTTTCCTGAGAGGACAATAACTAACACTCTCTCCTTCCTAAGAAGTTTTTTAGGATCAGAAACAACTAGAGGGGGATTTGGGTCAAGGTTCTATGTGGTGAACTTCCTAGAAGGCATATCTTCTCAGACAATGGTGCATATAGTGAAAATATCTAACAACCAAAACAATCTTTAAACTTCAGCCTATGATGTAATTTTGAAGATAGAACTTCCTGGGACAATTAGAATTTCGAATCCCCAACAACAACGCCGATATGTTAGAACTCTATAGTTTTCTCCATGCTAAAAGGAGAAAATCAGAGGTAACCATAGACCTCTTTTGGTTGAATGACTGGTCTTCTTCAACCAGAGGGGGCTCCCTCACTCAAAAATATAAAGACTTTAAAGCACTAATTTATAGCAGAGACCAGTTCTGACAAAGGAATTCTGAAGGTATTTGGTTGAAGTGTGAATGGAAGGCTATGATGCAAGTAAAACCGAAAACTATTACAAGGGCTTTTAAGCATGACTTGGGATACAATGACAGGTTGTAGTATAGAGGAGATAAATTAAAACAAAACAAATTCTTCCTCTGCAATAAGACAATGTTGTTTATATAGGAGAAATAGAGACTAAATAGAAAAGATAACATGCATGAGTATATAACATTTCATTTGTAGCTGAAACGTGAATATAGTAGAAAGAGAGCAGCTAAACTGAATTATAGATCAGTTGAGACCAAAATAACCATAAAAAACAGAGATAAAATAGAATAAATGAACAGTTTACAAAACAAATCTCATACATCATACCGTAAGAATCCTTGTACACTAGAATCGATAACCTTCAATACATATGCACTGCACCATGAATTGATCACACAAGCATAAATTTCAGAAAATTAACACCAACACAACACTGAACCTTCAACAACCTGTTCTGTATTCATTCATCAAATATATAATCAATACATAGGATGCAATTATGTCTAAGTTCCCTACATCTTTGATCCAACAAAGGATCGGTCCAAAAACTGAAACGAAAATAGAAAAATGTTGTTTTTCTAAATGCCTTTCCTCAAGACATAAAACATAAAGTATCTTTTGTCCTAAAAAAACAAACTTTTTAGACAAAGTAAATCAACATGTCCTTGAACTGATCATCAAGACTGAAAATAGAAAAAACACAAAAAATGTTTTTCGGACTATTAAAAAAACTTGCATAGTAGTTGCGCAGCACTCGAAACTTCATCCTTCTAGAAATGGCACGTGGAGAGCTGCTAAGGAGATGAGATGGACACCACACATACCCCATAGCAGCCTCTTGAAAACTTGACTGGTGGCTCGCCTTCAACATGCGTGTGATGGTCTGGACATGACCCACATAGCGCCTGTGCAACAAATTTTCTTCAACTGTTCACTGAGTGCCTTCCATTCCTCCTAAGTTTCCATCATGATAGTATATGCCACTCAAAACATGAAATTCATAATATTAAAACATCAGAAATTAAACATAAAACTTGGAACCATGAAATGAGGCTTGATGACCTCCTCGATCACCTCCTCTTTCTCTTGCGTGAGACCTTGCTGCTCAAAGCCTTGACGTTGGAAGTCTAAGAAGTGAAGCCATGTTGTTCAACAGGTGCTAACATGGTGAGCTTGAATTTAGTCATGAGTTTGGAATCCTCTTTAGGCAACCTTCCAAGAGGAGGTATCACAATTGCTCCTTCATATCTCTTTATCAATATTAGTGCCTCATCCAAGCTTTGCTTCATACTTCTCAACTGGGTGTTCAATACCAAGTTTGTAACATATAAACTTTCGCATTTCCTCCTTACCGGCCGGGACCATTTGACAAAGTGTTTGCTCCTGTTGAGGGCTTTAGATGCTTCCCTAACTTCATGATCATAGTTCTCAAGAATGCGTTGTATTGAATTTTTATAATCTTGATTATGTTATCTGAACTGGTTCACCTGGTCCTTGCTTTCCTCTAGGTCCTCCAAACACCTTTGATATTCTTTCCACTGACTTAAGGGGGTTTTTCCAGGAGCCTGGGCTATCTACTTCATTTGCTGTAGATATCCAAATTTGGACTTGGAAACCCCCACTGATGACCCTCTAGGCTCTACTGCAACATTCTTGGCCTGCTCTGCAAAAGCAACATGCTTCCCCTTTCCCTTAACAACTGATGTTATAGGTGACCTTGACTTGTCCTCTGCTGGTTTGATTGTTCCCTTGAGATCTCTATTATTTTTCTTCAAGAACGCTATTCTCATTTGATATTTAGAGAGTGCTTCTTTCATCTTGGTCATTTTCGGGTCCTCTTCTTCATAATGCATAACATCTGTTTCAAGTTGTGCTATGTCCTCTTCCTAGTCTAGGTGTACTGTTTCAGGTCCCTTTACTTCATCCACTTTGTCATGATATTGCACATCTACTTGCCTGTTTTCAAAAATCTCCACTACTGCTTGAGGGGCTGCCTCTTTCTGGGTATTTTTGACTCTAGATCTTGTCCTCGGTCTCATCATAAATTCATCCTGCATTGTCTCTTCAATTTTTATTTTAACTTTGACATGTTGAGCTGATGTCACCTGCTCTTTTGTTTCTTTGACTGCCTTGGCATCCTTCATGATTTGCACTTTATCTTTCTTGCTCAGTCTGCCTACAGGTCCCTTGCTTGGCTTATCACCTTCCTTCTTTATTGGTTTGATCTCCATGGCTGAATGTATGTTTTCCTTTTTGCGCTCTTCCTTATATGTCTTCACTGATGGTGACCCAGTTTTTGGCAACAAATCAACACTAGAAAGGAAATCAGACCAAAACATTTTCTTCCTATCAACTGCATTCTTAACTAAAATTTTGATTGAATAAAAATGAAAAAGACTTGAAGCATGGTTGTCCTTTTGAAGTTGTACTTTGGTAGCCATTCTTTCTAAACTCTTGAGCAAAAAATAAGGGAGATTCATTGGCTTGTTCTCTATGAAATGCCATAATAATCTCAGATGGTATTGATATATTCTACTAAACCTGACCTCACAGGTGAAGTATCTTTGAATAACTTTCAAAAGGTCGACATACTATTCTTGAAGTTAAATACTAGGGAAATTGGAGGCAAACATGTCGAGAAACTACGACTTCACAAACTGTTTGTAAGCTAAAATGTCTAATTAATTCGCTTTAAACCACTTCTCCCCTGCTGTAGGGAGGTTGGTTACATTAACAATAAATTTCTCATTGAATACAACCTCCAGGTCCCCTAATTTTACTTTTCCATCTTAGAAATTAAGAGCAAGCAAACTAGCAAGTCTTATGTTATGACCTATTTTTTGGACCTTTTGACAAAAAGGAATGCAACTTGCATTTTCAAAGGCCACTATAATGGCAAGGAATGAGTTCAGTAGGCTCAAGGTACTGGGTTCCGTACGCACAAGGTCTCAACCCTTTTTACTAGTAGCAGGGGCCATCCTATCTCAATCCTTGACAGACTGAATTTGGTTTTAAGATAGTGCTACATGTACAGACCCAAAGAAATAAATCTAATCAAGGGTGACATCACAATTCTACTTGAACATTTGTGGCAATGAGATGATGACAAAGAAGTTTTATGGGGTCGAATGCAAGCAAGAAAATTTCAAGATTATAAAACAACTGACATGTACCCTTCATGAAACATCTATTGGCATAATTTCATATCCATGGTGTGCGAGAGAAAATCTAGAAGTGAATGTGTATTTTCCAAGCAAAGTAGAGTGTGCATAGTGTAAATTTCAAACACGAAAAAGACAAGGTTCGACAACAAGGATATGAAACAGAGACAAATTTAGGATAGGCCAACGAACTTCCTACCTCTTCAATCCCTGAAGGCGAAACTGGGCGTTGGTAGCTGGCCTGCGAAACAAGTCAATGCCTTAACCCTCTATGTGTAGAAAAACACAACACAATGCGTGAATTTCTCTGCGACCTATGAATTTCTCTATGACCTCTGCTTTAGAATACGACCAATTTACCCATTCAATGCATGAAGAACGAGCCCATCATCTGCGATCAATCATGAAGAAAATTGGCGGATTTTTGCAATGATTTCAAATAATTTGCTGATGTAATCGAGTTTCATAGTTAACCCACGTTGCAATTGAAAATCACATGTAATGTGATCAATTATTTGAGTATTGTATGAAGGTGAAAAGTTTAGGAATGATGGGATTATAATCAAAGTTCGTAAGAAGTGGAAAAGGGCATAAGTTAATCATGGTATGCCATAGTGCTTAGGCAAGGGGTATTTAGGCCTAGGGATTTGTAGTTAGGATAAAATGGGGGTGAGGGTCTAGGCCTAAAGTAGGGAACATGGATAATGAAAATATTTGGGAATAGGGAAAAATTAATGTAATGTGGGAAATAAGGGGATTGGCAAAGGGGAAAATATGATGTCTAACAAGGGAATAGATTGAAACCTTTATGATTACAACTTTTTTTTTGAGATTTTTCCTTCAACTACAGACACCTTAACCATATATCCATCCTATCAATACCTAATACCCAGACTTGACGATTTATTACATCAGCTTTCCATACATAGACACCCCTTCCCAATGACTGACTTTGATGAACAGAGTGATGACCCAACTCATGAGGACTCTTTAGGCAGTGACAGGTCAAATTATGACAGTGAACACATTTATGGATTTGACCTCCTTTAATTCAACAAAAAAATATTTATGAATACCTTTCGACTGAAAAATTAACCTACTCTAATAGGTGGAATGCAGTGACCAATTTGGAACATATACATGGGGGAAATCATGGGAAGACAAAAGATAATATGATCTTCATTTTTCCAAGAACCCTCATCGGTAACCTTTCTAAAATAATATGCAACAACTCTTGTAGGAGCTTTAGCCAGTTTCTTGCTTACCTTGCGACAAATGTTCTTTTGGAGGCTCTCCATAGTCAAGTTGGTCGGTCTAGGATCTTCTCAAGTTCACCTCTCATTGCCCAATTGTCTCCATTTTGAATGATATAAGAGGCAATATTGGTGCAGGCTTCGAACTTCACAACATTTCCATTGAAAATATCATTGTTTTCACACCAAACATTGGCATCATAGTTTAATTTCCTCCAACTCCACAATAATCCATTATGGTTTGGTTGAACCCATAAGTGGTAGGGTAAGCGATCAAGTCAAAGTCCATGTCGTGATTATCGACATAGATGATGTTTGCACCATTTAGCAGATTTCACAAGTTTGAAAGGCTTTGTATGAGTAGATTTTTTTAATATTAGATTGAACCACTGAAGGAAATAAAGTAGCCATTCTTTCCAAAATCATTGGGGACAATAGAGAGCTAGAAGGGGTGGTAACATTGAGACCCAAAATTATTTACTAAAATCGTCCTCGCTCCTTCATTACGTAGATCTTGCACATCAGTTGTAATAGATCTAGTCACGTTGGGAAGAAGGCTTTGCTTCAGCTAACTTTGACTCAATTCGAGATTTTTGTACCCATAATTGAAGTCACTACCTCCTATTTCTATCAGGTAGATTATCTTGTCAAATGCATCTGCTCCTAGAAGAGATATTTGAGCACTTGATCTACTAGATGTGACATACTACTTGAAGACCTTGAACTAATTGACTTGAGAAAGAGAAATTGGAGCAATGAAGGAATTGATGTCATTGGCATTTGCACCATAGGTTGTGAAGTTAGCTTCCTACCCATAATTAGAGCCCACACTCTGCAAATATGGACTCAAGTATGATAGTCCCGGCACCATCACGAGGAAATCAATAGATAGGAAGCCATCACTATAACGATATATAAGTCTACTAAGTTAGGTTTGTCCATAAGGAGGATTCTCTACTATTTCATGATACAAGAAAGCAAAGTGACTAACGTAAATATCAAAGGTTGAATCTCCAAAAATAAATAATGCAGGAAAGTTGTAGCAGTGATGACAAGGTATTGATAACAGGTACACCATAAAAATTAATGCATGTAAAAGAAATAATTGATTACTGTAGCAATGATCCTTTTTGGAAGATTGAATGAAAATGCAACTACAATGATCAAATTCAATAGAAGAAAAATCTTATGCCTTATGGCTTGAGGTTCACAGGTTACGTCCTTTAGATCTGTGTGAACTAAATCCTCCAACAACACCATTAAAAAAAGAAGCAAACAAATCCATATAACCCCATGTTATTTGCCATCGTGGGATTAAAACTCGAGACGTAGTGATGGTGGTGAATCTCTTCGATATTAGGCATCCTGCTTGATTTCCAGCATTAGAACACAGTGATCGTTAGGAGGAGAGAAAAGGGCATGTTAAAACCCCTATTGTCATGGTGTTGTAACCTGCATCTGATACCATTGACCAGGATCTTCAGGGATAAGACCCAGGAACCATGAATGTTGAGAGAAGAGGGGTCAAACATATACTTTTTCCAAGAAACTAATCATAGAAATATTAAAAAATAGAATGTTGGCATTATGATACAGGTGTTGTCCTTGATGGCAACTCACTCAGATGAAAGATCACAGTGCAGCATGTCAACAACAAAGAATTACAGATCAGACTACAAAAAATGAAGAAAGAGAGGTATACGCAGGTTCACCTTGACCAAGCTGTGTATACATGCAGGTTTACTGAACAAAAGGAGCGCATACGTACAAATGCACTTTCACAGAAGGAAAAGTGCATATATCTTGGAAAAAAACAAACTTTTTGGTCCATGGTATTTGAACCAAGGTAATTGGTCCGAGGTATTTGGTCCAAGGTATTGGTCCTAAGTAGTTTTGATCCGAGGTATTTGGTCCAAGGTATTGGACCTAAGTAGTTTTGGTCCATGGCATTGAGAAAGGCCTAAAACTATATAAGGAGGAGAAGATCATTAGGCCAGTGTGAGAAAGCATTTTTGAATATCTTATGAGGTGTTGGATCATATATGCAAGTTAATGAGCGTCTGATGGTTTCCTTGATATGATAAGGAGGGACCTATATGGCTAATGAAGGTTAATGAGCCAGGGTCATAAAGGCTTAAAAGTATTCTCATTATGTGGTTTGATCTTAGACAATGTATATCTGAATAGTGACACGTGTTTTATTCTGTAAATGTGATGATCTGGGTATGACTGAAATTTGGAATAGTTGTGATGTTTTAAGTTAGCATTTGCAGATCTGTATGCAAGTTCACTTTAGTAAAAGAGCGTATGCACGATGGTTTAACATATCAAAGTAGCGTATACATCATAAATTGAAATTTGCAGATATGTACGTTGGTTCCTTTCGGTAAAAGTGCGTATACACGGTGGTTCAACACATGGAAGTAGTGTATACCTTATGAAGTATGATGTTTAAAGTTTTAGTTGTTTCTGTTTACTGCTGCAGAGTTTTGGGTTTTGCTTTGTGTTCTGGTGACTGTATTCTGGTGACAGTGTTTTGAATGATCAGATTGATTGATTGTGACTTGCTTCAATGATGATGGGTTGTTAGTGATTGATTGATCCAGTTGTGGTTGATTCAGAAAGTGATGATTGAGTTTCAGTGATTGGTTGATGCAGATGTATTTGATGGTTGTATTTCAGTTATGATTTTATGAGTTTCAATGTTGTTGATGGGTCTAGCACGAAAATTGGATGAAACACGACCTTCAGATTGTGGTGTTGTGTTCTAGGAGTATCCAGTCTAAAAATTCATGAAACGTGGTCCCTGGTAGAAGAGTGGAGTTTTCTGCAGGCTGGCACTTACGTACTAGTAAACATATTGGCTAGTACAAGAGCTAGGGGGTTGTAGCTCCCTTCCAGTAGTAGCTGGAGAATGAGAGAAGGTTGTAGCTTTCTGCAGGTGGGTGTCTGCGTACTGGTATGATTCAGCACCAGTACAAGATTGTAAACAAATTTTCATATTATTAAAAGAAGACAAAGATGACAGCAACAGGTGGTTTTTACCCACATTGGGTTTCCACCTTATATCTTGGTGTTCATGTGTGATGCTTTATTCTACTTTTACTGCATTGTTTAATAAATCTTTGATATACTGGTTAAATCTCAATACATGATAAATTGTCTAAATCAAAAGTTCTCTGCATATACACTGGTTGCTTTAAGTACAGTCGCGTGTACACGCTAGTTCACTTAGCTAAAGTAGCATATATAAATCTGTTTGGGAAATAAAATTATAATACTGATTCACCCCTCTCTCAGTATTATTTCCAACAATTGGTATCAGAGCAAGTCCTTTAGAAGAAGCTTTATCGCTTGAAGGGAGATCCATCATCATGAGTAATCAAGAAAGCGTGGGATCCATCAGACCGCCAATCTTTGATGGGAGCAATTTTGTTTATTGGAAAATAAGAGCCACAAGCTATCTACAATCACTTGGAACAAATGTCTGGGAAATTGTGGAAGTAGGATATACATTTCTAACAACAATTCCTATAGATACAACAAATAAAAAGCAATATGAAACCAATGCCAGAGCTGTCAATACTTTATTGGGAAGTCTGTCACAATCAGAGTTTGTCAAAGTCATGCAGCTCAAATAAACCAAAGAAATATGGGACAAAATCATTATGAGCTACGAAGGAGACCCTCAAGTAAAACGTGCTAAGCTTCAAAATCTCAAGTTTTCAGTATGAAACTCTTAAGATGCATAGTGATGAAAGTATAGCTAGTTACTTCTTACGCATAGATGAGGTTGTTAATTATATGAAGAATCCATGTGAATAAATAAAGGAAGTTACCTTAGTTGAGAAAGTTTTGAGATCCTTGTCTGCTAAATTTGAATCAAAAGTGTCTGCCATAGAAGAAAAACAGGATCTGCTGACTATCACTATGACACAGCTTCACGGAATCTTAACTGCCTTTGAGATGAGAAAAGGAGGACCATCAGATATGAGAGAAGACGCATTTAAAGCTTCAGCAAAAGGAAAGGAAGAACATAATGAATCAGGACATATTTTAGAAGAAGAAGATGAGGTAAACTTTGTCAAGAAGCTTCAACGGGGTTCCGAAAGATTTAGAAGTAAGCTACCCTTCAAATGCTTTGCCTGTGGCAGAGTCGGTCATTATGCTGCCAAATGTCCTCATAAAGATAAATATGAAAAAGAGAAGGAATATGCAAAATGGAATAGAAAACAAGTTGTAAATAAAAGGAGTTACTATACTCATGAAGATAGCGATGGCTTATCATATAGTGATGAAGATGAAAATAATAATGACTATAGACTTCTAATGGATTATGATGATGATAATTTTTGGGATGCTTTAGAAGAGGATGACCTTCATGAAGAAATCTCTAAACTCAAAATCTATTTAGAAGAAAAGAATATGATTGTAGATACCTTGACATACCAACTTGCTGAAAAAGAAAAACACAATGAAAAACTAGAATGTGAAATTGTGGGTCTAAGAAAGGATCTTGAGAAAATGAAATCTCTCAATCTTAGATTTGCTAAAGGATCATAAACTTTAAATGAAATTATCAAAGTGCAGCGTTCTCCTCTAATAAAGACAGGTCTTGGATATACTGAAGAAGCATCTCAATCAAAGAAGCTGTCAACCTCCACTAAAAGCTATCTTGATGCAACAAAGACCAGTGAACAATATGACAATCATCAGCAAAGGCATAAAGCAGATCACCGATTTAATCAGACTCAATTTACTCCAAGGATGTATAGAAGCCAGAACCAACCCCAGGTAAATCATACTCAGTTTGCTCCAAATATGAATATCAATAGAAACTACAATCACTAGGTCAATAGATTCGATAGTCGCAAGAACTTCTTTAATAGGCAATGTTTTTCATGTCATCATTTTGGACACAAAGCTGCTCGATGTATTGCATACAAAACCATCGTGACTAGAGAAGCACGGAATCAAAGGAATGTAATAGGGGTCAAGAAAAGTTCCTATAATAAGTTTTCTCTTCTTGAAAATGAAATAGAATGCTCAATCTGTAACAACTTTGGTCATGAAGAATCTGAATGCAGAAGCAATTTTTGGCGAACATCTCAAAAGGAGAAAACTCCACTAAATCCCAAGATATGGAGAAGGAAAGAATCTCAAACATAAAGATGTGGTATAGCCTTGTATGCAGAAGGACAAGAAAATCAGTGGTACATCGACAATGGATGCTCAAAACACATGACATGTGACAAAGAAAAACTTCACTAATATAATGCCTTAGAAAAGGAAAAGAATGTTTCATTTGGAAACAACACTCCTGCTATCATAAAAGGTAAAGGCTCTGTTTTCTTGAAAGAAAAGGTTAAAGATGAAAATGTTATGTATGTAGATGGTTTAAAGAACAACCTATTGAGTGTCAGTCAAATGTGTGATCAAGGAAATGAAGTGGTGTTCTGATCAAACAGATGTGTTGTTCGTGAGCTTGATACAAGAGAGACCATGATCAAAGGTACAAGAAATCCAAACAACTTATACATGCTCAAGGGAGGACAACAATAGTGCTATATAAGAAAAAATGATGAAAATTGGCTGTGGCATAGAAGATTGGGACATCTAAGCTTCTCTCCAATAAGAAAAGCATGCAGATTCAAGGCTGTTCGTGATATTCCAGATATCGGCATCCCTGAAAATACAATATGGAAACCATGTCAAATCGGTAAGCAAACCAGAGCTCACTTCATTGAAAAAGAAGGGTCAGCTAGTAAGCCTCTTGAACTTGTCCATATTGATTTATGTGGACCATCAAGGAAAAAGTCACCTCATGGAGAAGAATACTTTATTTTGTTCATTGATGATTTTTCCAGAATGTGTTGGATAGGTGTCCTAAAGCATAAAGATGAAGCATTTGAAAAGTTACAAGCCTTCAAAGCTTTGGTTGAAAATGAATCAGATCGAAAAATCAAATGCCTCAGATCTGATCGAGGAGGGGCATTTACCTCGGATGAATTCTTTGACTTTTGTGAACAACATGGAATAGAAAGGCAATTCTCCACCACAAGGACTCCTCAGCAAAATGGAGTGGTAGAAAGAATGAACATAACTGTTCAACAAATGGCTCGAGTTATGCTAGATGAACCTGGAACTCCTGCAACCTTCTTGGGTGAAGCTGCATTCGCCGCCGTAACTATTCTCAACCAAGAAAATGTTCGGGTAAATAGCACTCAAACTCCACATGAACTTTGGTATGGTAAGACTCCTACTATAAAATACTTTAAAGTTTTTGGAAGCAAATGTTATATTAAAAGGTCTGATGAAAAACTTGGTAAGTTTGAGCCCAGAGCAAATGAAGGTATTCTTCTTGGTTACTCTTCTCGGAGTAAAGGATATAAATGTTATAATAAAAGACTTGGAAAATTTGTTGAAAGTATTGATGCTGTAGTTGATGAATCATGCAAAAACCCAAAACAGATAAAAACAAAAGATTATAACAATGAAGAAGATGGAGATTATTTTCCCACATCAAATCACAATGATATTGAAGAAGAAACCAATGAAGCACCAGAAGAAGAGATAATGGTAGAAGAAAAGACTCTGTCCAAGTATGTTAAGAAAAATCATCTAGAAACTCAAATTTTAGGGGAAAAAGAGGCAGGTTTACAGACAAGAAGAACTATTATAGAAATCTCAAACTATCTAGCATTACTATCCTCCAGTGAACCTCAAAATGTAAATGAAGCATGCAAATATGAATGTTGGGTCAAGGCCATGAATAAAGAACTTGAGAAAATTGAAAAGAATAATACTTGGGAATTAGTTCTTAGACCTCATGATAAAAATATTATAGGAACTAAATGGATATTCAACAACATGCTGAATGAAAATGGAGAAGTCATTAGAAACAAGGCCATACTTGTTTGTAAAGGGTATGCTCAACAAGAAGGTATATATTTTGAAGAAACTTTTGCACCTGTTGCTAGACTTGAAGCCATAAGGATGTTTCTTGCTCTTTCTAGCTTTCAGAAATTCAAAGTATACCAAATGGATGTAAAATCTGCTTTCCTTAACGAAGATTTAGAAGAAGAAGTTTATATTGAACAACCAGAAGGATTCATTCTTGTAAATGATGCAAAAATTGTTTGTAGACTCAAAAGGCTCTCTATGATCTGAAACAGGCTCCAAGGGCCTGGTATTACCGCCTTGACAAATATCTACACCAACAAGGTTTTACAAAAGGTTCAACAGATAGCAATCTATATACAAAGATAGAAACTAATAAATTGCTAATTATTGTTGTTTATGTTGATGATATCATTTTCGGTAGCAATGAAGAATCCAGGAGTTAGAATTTTGCTTTAGTAATGCAACAATAATTTGAAATGTCCTTACTTGGTGAACTTACCTATTTTCTTGGTCTACAAGTTCAACAAAATAAAGATGGTATTTTTCTTTCACAAACCAAATATCTCAAACAGATCTTGAAGAGGTATGACATGGAAGATTCTAAACCTGTATGTACCCTAATGGTAACAGGATGCAGTCTCAGCTCAAATGATGAATCAACAATAGTACATCAACCAACTTACAGATCCATGATTAGCAGTCTGCTTTATCTAACAGGTACCTGACCTGACATCATGCATGCTGTAGGAATAGTTGGAAGATTCCAAGCAAATCCAAAGGAATCACACCTTCAGGCAGTCAAAAGAATTTTCAAATATCTTCAAGGAACTCATGAATTTGGTTTATGGTATCCTAGAGAGACAGATCTTACTCTTCATGCATATACAGACACAGATTGGGCAGGAAGTTTTGATGGCAGAAAAAGCACTAGTGGTGGTGCATTCTATATGGGTTCCAGGTTAGTGTCTTGGTTCAGCAATAAATAAAGTTCAATTGCTTTATCTACAGCTGAAGCAGAATATGTGGCTGCTGCATCTTGCTGCACACAACTACTTTGGATGATGCAAACCTTGCAAGACATTCAGATCACATGTACTCCACCCATCTCCATTCTATGTGATAATAAAAGTGCCATCAGTATTTCAAAGAATCCAGTCATGCACTCCAAGACTAAGCACATACCCATGAAATACCATTTTCTATGTGAACAAGTGCTTGAACAAAAGGTCAAATTGGAGTATGTTCCCTCCAAAGAACATGTTGCTGATATATTCACTAAACCATTGCCTAGAGAGACATTTGAATATCTTAGACAAAAGTTGGGAGTAGTTGCTGCATCATCACGCTGTTAAATCCAATATTTCAGAGAAAGGTTATTATATGCGTGTTTCATGGGGTATAGTCGTGTACACATGCGGGTTTCTGTGGGTCAAGGAGTGTATATGTCTTTTAGACAAGAAAAACAATGGGTCAGGTAGCAGAGGTTCAGGGGGAGCATTAGCCTTCACGTACTTTTAACATTGTTGGCACTATGGTTGCTGAGTCTAGCCATGGCTTTAGATATTTATACCATTTGTTGCTTAAGTCATGTAAAAGTCTAGGGTGTGATATGTCTTCTCATACATTTGAATGAGTCCTCTTGGACAAATGATGTAATTTGTATCCCCACTTTACATGGGATGGATGATGTAATATTTCTTGTTTCTGTCATGTATAAACAATTGGTATATCCCCACTTGGTTGGGAGATGGATGTATGTATGAGTCATTGGTGATAGGAAGGTCATTCTCACATAGTTGAGTTATAGAGTCATGTTATTCTTTTAGAAAATATTATTTGCAGACTCTGCTTGTGCTCAGGGGGAGCATGGACGGTTTCAGTGCATCTTAGCATGTACAAAAGGGGAGCTCAATCAAAGATTTCAGCATAATGTATGTCCAAGGGAGAAAATATCTTGGTCCACCCTTTGCCCTTGATGTCAAAGGGGGAGAGTGAATTGGTGTTGTTGTTGCCATCAAGTCCAAAGGGGGAGATTGTTGGCATTATGATACAGTTGTTTTCCTTGATGGCAACTCTCTCAGATGAAAGCTCACAGTGCACCATGTCAACATCAAAGAATTATAGATCAGGCTACAAAGAATGAAGAAAGAGAGGTATATGCAGGTTCACCTTGACCAAGTTGCGTATACACGCAATTTTACTGAACAAAAGGAGCGTATACGTACACACGCACTTTCATAGAAGGAAAAGCACATATATCTTAGAAAAAACAAAGTTTTTGGTCCAAGGTAATTGGTCCGAGGTATTTTGTCCAAGGTATTGGTCCTAAGTAGTTTTGGTCCATGGTATTGAAAAAGGCCTAAAACTATATAAGGAGGAGAAGATCATTAGGCTAGTGTGAGCAAGCATTTTTGAATATCTTATGATGTGTTGGATCATATATGCAGGTTAATGAGCGTTTGACGATTTCCTTGAATTGATCTAAGGAGGGACCTATATGGCTGATGAAGGTTGATGAGTCGGGATCATAAAGGCTTAAAAGTATTCTCATTATGTGGTTTGATCTTGAACAGTCTAGATCTGAATATTGACGTGTGTTTTATTTTGTAAATGTGATGATCTGGGTATGACTAAAGTTTGGAATAGTTGTGATGTTTTCAGTTGGCATTTACAAATCTGTATGCAGGTTCGCTTTAGTAAAAGAGTGTACGCACATTGGTTCAACATATCAAAGTAGAGTATACATCATAAATTGAAATTTGCAGATCTATACGATGGTTCCCTTCTGTAAAAGTGCGTATACATGCTGGTTCGACACATGGAAGTAGTGTTTACCTTATGAAGTATGATGTTTAAATTTTTAGTTGTTTCTGTTCGCTGTTGCAGAGTTCTGGGTTTTGCTTTGTGTTCTGGTGACTGTATTCTGGTGACAATGTTCTGAATGATCAAATTGATTGATTGTGATTTGCTTCAGTGATGATGGGTTGTCAGTGATTGATTGATTCAATTGTGGTTGATTCAGAAAGTGATGATTGAGTTTCAGTGTTTGGTTGATGCAGATGTATTTGATGGTTGTATTGCAGTTATGATTTTATGAGTTTCAATGTTGTTGATGGGTCCATTATGAAAAGTGGATGAAATGTGGCCTTCAGATTGTGGTGTTGTGTTCTAGGAGTATCCAGTCTAAAAATTAATGAAACGTGGTCCCTGATAGAAGAGTGGAGTTTTCTGTAGGCTGGCACCTTCGTACTAGTAAACATATTGGCTAGTATAAGAGCTAGGGGGTTGTAGCTCCCTTCCAGTAGTAGTTGGAGAATGAGAGAAGGTTGTAGCCTTCTGTAGGTGGGTGCCTACATACTAGTATGAGTTAGCACCAGTACAAGATTGTAAATAGATTTTCTTATTATTAAAAGAAGACAGAGACGACAGCAGTAGGTGGTCTTTACCCACATTGGGTTTCCACATTATATCTTGGTGTTCATGTGTGTTGCTTATTTGCGATGCTTTATTATGCTTTTACTACATTGTCTAATAAATATCTGATATACTAGTTAAAGCTCAATACATGATAAATTGTCTAAATCAAAAGTTCTCTACGTATACGCTGGTTGCTTTAAGTACAGTAGCATGTACATGCTAGTTCACTTAGCTGAAGTAATGCATATAAATATTTTTGGGAAATAAAATTATAATACTGATTCACCCCCCTCTCAATATTATTTCCAACATAGAAAATTGTAGAAATTTAGTGATATAATTGCAACTTCTCAAAAAATTTAATCTAAATCAAGAGACACAATTCTACTCTATTGATTAGCAGAATTGAATTCACAATTTAGAACAAATATCTCAGACATGCAATAAGAAATCACGCACATGCACAATATCCTTTCTAGGGGAACCCAATTGGGAAAAACCCCTCAAGCTTCTTTGTATTAATCAAATGAATAGAGATATATTAGATTTGCTTGCCCATACTGAGCACAACCTGCAAGTGAATAACCTATCTCTCTGCTCATTGAGAAGCTCTGACCCAGACTTAGTCAATTTCTTTCTCTGCTTGAGCCCTTATTTTCTTGTGAAAATCCTAGAGTATTAGCCCCTATTTTTTAGGAATTTTCCTCCAACTTATTGCATAATTCCCAAGGTTTGATAATTTGACTGCATGCAACACATGTACACTCAAACTAGTTTACAATTGCTTGTTACACTACCTTGGAATCTCCACCGTAACTTGGAACTTGAATTCTCTACATGCACTAGTTATTTAGGCTCATTGATGAGTTAACTAGATGATCAATGAGTTAGATTATTGTCCCACTACACAACTGACCTTCCACTAGTTCCTCCAACTGCTAGAACTAGTTTAATTGAACACAATTGGATATAACTGAACTTGATTACTAAAATTTAGCAATGAATGATCCAAATGGATCCAAGAACACTCTCTAAGTCTTGAAAAATCGAAAAAAAATCATGCCAACGACCAAATATATCGCATGAGAAAACCTTTTAGAATGGGGAAAAACGCTATCGGGAGGCAAAAACCCGTGAAATTAGTGAAAAGACAGAGTCTCGGAGGCGGAAAAAAGTAATGCACAGTAGCCATCAGATCTCACTGATCAACGGTCCAAATTTTAGCAGCGGATCGTAATCGGCGGTGGCCTTCAGTGGATATCGACGGAATCCACATAAGGCTTGCAAAGACGATCAGCAGAGACCTCATAAGAGATGCGATGGCGACTGGCGGGGTCAACAAGGACCATCAATCAAGCAAGTAGATCAACGGCCCACGTTGCATCGCCAAATCTCAATCAACAAATACAAAGGAGCGGGGGGTTTATGTACATGCATATATGCGATCCGATGGACCGAAACGGATAACATTATAAGCCATAATATATGGATCTTGAGATCCGTCAAACACCATTTTTAATGTATTTTCACAGTTTCCTTAAACGAAATGTGAAGGGGAAAGTGTCAATGCGATAAGTCGGACCCGAAAGTGTACCTTAAGACTATTATATATAGTTTCAAGTCCGGAGGAAAGCCATCTCTAATGCATTTTTGCAGTTTTTAATGTATTTCTAAAATACAAAGGGACAGGCCATTTCGATATGTGATGGTGACTTACAAGCAGACCTGATAGAAGAATAAGGTGGATTTAAGGACTTTTGAAGCCCGATACATAGAGTTTTGGCAGATTTTCTTAGTTTCAAATACATTTCACTATGTTAAATAGAGAGTGGCTGTTTCAGGAGTTCCAGAGGCCCAAGGAACTTTACAGAATAGGTGGCCACCTCCCCTTTAGGCATTATGCAATGATTATATAATGTTGGAAGAGGGATTCGAAGCGAATAGAGGCCAGGGATACTAAGATCCGAGAACCTAAAATGAACAGGCAGCACAGTTTTGTCTTTAAAAGCCACAGACAGAGAGCAAACAGAGGAGGTAGTATTGCAGGAAAATGCCAAGACAGAGTTAGGACAGAGACAAAGAGCGTTGAGGGAGTCTGTGTACTCAGAGAAAACTTGAGAGGTTCAAGTAAAGCTCTTGTTGTTGCATCTGTTGTGTGTGAGGCTCAAATTGAGCTCACTGTTGTAAAAACTCTGCTTGAAGACATAATAGAGAGGCCACCACTGAAGGTTGGACCAAGAGATGTAGCCCAGGAGTATTGGGTGAACTCCTCATTAAAGTTGTTGGGTTATGTGTTGTCTATTATGTTTTGTTCACTGCTTCACTGTTTGTGTATTTCACAATCTTATCGATCCATTGCATAAAATAACATAGAGAAATCCATGCACATAAGTCTGTAATACCTTATTAATCGTCTTAGATCTCATTATCAGATCAAGTGGTATCAGAGCAATAGGTTTACTAAGGTTATACAAGCTTGTGCTAGATTGGTGAATGATAACTAGGTCAAAGCTCAAATTAGGAGAAGGAGAATTGGTTGAAACTAACCCAGAAATTGGTAGAGTCTATCCTAGGAGGAAAATAGTAGAAGAAAATCCCTTGGAATCAGACTCTCGGTTCATGGACAATTTCGTGACCATGAGAGCCATGGTAGAAGAAATGTATAGAGAATTTAAGAAAGGTTTAAGTGAAGATTATTCCACTTCCAAACAAGACAAAGGGGCAGAAGAATCTCTTTTAGAGGGCCATTCTGAAGGCAAAGGGAAAGGAAAAGAGGCTCCTCTATCCACACCTCCTGATAGCCCTGAAAATAAAAAGAAGAAAACATCTTTGATTAAATTAGATGTTAATTTTGATTTTCCAATATATGATGGAGAATTAAATGTAGAGAAGTTAGAAAACTGGATTAGGCAGATTGATGTGTATTGCAGGGTGAAAAATATTGACTTAGACAGGAGTAAAATTCAGCTGGCCAAGCTACACCTTGGAGGAACTGCTTTGGTATGGTGGGAAGGCAGGACACAAGCTGACTTGAAGAAGCATGGTAAAATTCTTTCTGTCTGGAGTGAATTTGTTTCTGCAATCAAAAAACAATTCTATCCACTAGCTTATATGCAGCAAGCTATGATGAGTTGGTAAACTCTTCGCCAATTAAAAGGGAAAAGTGTACAAAGCCACACCCAAGAATTTAGAAAAAGAGCTTTGATTCTAGGCATTTCTTTAGACTCACCTGAAACTTTGCTGAAGTATATAGGTGGTCTACACGTTTATTTGAGGCATACCATTCTCATGTTTAACCCTACTAGCATAGATGAGGTATCTGTTCAGGCTACCCATCTAGAGGCTAGAGGCAAGAATGTGAACCCAAAGATTGGGGGATCATCAAAACCCACTGCAAGCAAGAACAAGGAAAAGAGGAAGCATAAATGGAAAGAGAGGAAGGCAAATGATGTACAAAAGGCCAAACCGTCATTTACTCAATGCAAGAAGGATGGACATGATGATGAACATTGCTAGTCTTTTCATCTGGAGCTGAAACCCAAGAAGTTCGATGGAAAGAAGAAGAAGAATGCTGCTGCTATACATAAATGGGTCAGACTCAAGGGATGAAACAACAATTGCAGCCACAGGTATAAAAGGTAAAAAATTTTAAGCATCTACTAGTAATTCTGCACAAACTATTGATAGTGAAGAAAATGAGAGGAAAAGACATGAGCGTTTTCATATTAGAGTTATTTCCAAGCATCAAAAGATTGATACTTTGTTTGATAGTGGCTCACAAGTAAACTCAATTTCTGAAGCAATTGTAAAGAAATTGGGACTACTAACCACACCTCACAAGAAGCCATATCCATTAGGTTGGGTAAGTGATAAAGCAAAGCTACAAGTGACTAGACAATGTAAACTTAGGTTTTCTTTTGGGCAACGTTTGTAGATGAGGTTGAGTTAGATATCATTCCCTTGGATATATGTGGAATTGTTTTAGGAAGTCCTTACTTGTATGATAGAAAAGCCATTTTCTATAGAGTTGAAAATAAGTATCAACTCATTAAAGATGGAATCAAATATATTGTAAGAGCTCATAAACTCAAGAATAATTATACTCTCATAAACTCAGGGCAAATGAAAAGAATTGTAAATCCATGCAAGCAATTTTTACTGATGGTTGTAAAGTAAAAGAAACCTGATAAAACCAATGTATTTGAAGGCTGTGATGCTAAACAACAAGCTGATTTAGAAAAAGTTGTTTCATAATATGATATCTTATTTCAAGAACCAAAAGGTCTCCCACCCAAAAGGGAAATTGTACATGATATTAATTTGCAGCAAGATGCTCCATTGCCTAACATCATAATGTACAAGTTATCCGCTTTAGAGAATGCAGAGATCAAGAAGCAGGTACATGAGCTGCTCGAGAAAGGGTTCATAAGACCAATCACATCACCATGCGGATCTCCAATCGTGTTGGTGAGGAAGAAAGATGGTTCATGGAGGATGTGCATTGAATATTGAGCACTGAATAAAATAATGATCAAGAATCATTATCCTCTTCCTCACATTGATGATCTATTGGATCAGTTGAAGGAAGCTGTTTACTTTTCCAAGTTGGACTTGTGTAGTGGTTACCATTAGGTCAGAGTAGTAGAGCAAGATGCATGGAATACTGCTTTCAAAACAAAGCAAGCATTGTATGAATGGCTAGTTATGCCTTTTGGCTTAATTAATGCTCCTGCCACTTTCATGCGAGTTATGAATGATATACTTGGCCTTTTATTGATGATTTTGTAATTGTATATCTAGATGACATTCTTGTATTCAGTAAAACATGGGAAGAACATTTAAAGCATGTAAAGTAGACTCTAGATGCTTTGGAGCAAGAAAATCTCTATGTTAAATTATCAAAATGTGAATTTGATAAAACATCTTTGAATTATTGGGGTCATATTGTGGGGGGTGGTGAATTGAAGATACATCCCTTTAAGGTTGCAGTCATTGTAAACTGGCCTAATCCCAAGTCTGCTACAGAAGTTAGAAGCTTCTTAGGAGCAACACAATATTGGAGAAAGTTTATTGCTAACATTTCCTTAATTGCAGCTCCCTTACATGCTTTAACAAGGTGCTTTCGTGGGAAGGCAAACAACATAAAGCCTTCAACACCTTGAAATAAAAAATTAATGCAACACCAGTACTAGCATTGCCAAATCTTCAACAACCATTTGAGATCGAAACTGATGCCAGTGACTATGCCATGGGAGCAGTGTTGATGAAACATGGTAAACCCATATGCTACCATTCCGAGACTTTTAATTATGTAGTAGTTAATTATCCTACATATGATAAAGAACTGTATGCATTAGTACAGAGTGTAAAAAAGTGGTAACATTACTTAATGGGCAAAGAAACAATTATACATACTGATCATCAACCACTTTAGTATTTTCACTCACAAACTAAATTGCAGCAATCAAGGCACTATAGGTGGATGGGTTTCTTACAACAATTTCATTTAGTCATCATATACAAAAAGGGCATACACAATAAAGTTGCAGATATGTTGTCCAAATCAATCATAAATGCATCTACTATACTTAAGCATAACTCAGTAATGCATGAAAGCTACATTGAACAATATGCTCAAGATATAGACTTTAAAGATGTATATGCAGCTTTAAGTAATGGCAAAAAGGTAGAAGAAATGGATTACTATGTTAAGGACCAACTCTTGTATCATTAGGGAAAGTTATGCATTCCACAAACATAAAGAGTTAACATAATTAGGGAGGCACATACTTCTCTGATATCAGGTCATTTTGGTGTAAGTAAAATGGTTGCACAACCGCAAAGATATTGCTATTGGCCAAGAATGCATGAAGCAATTTCTAGATATGTAAGAGGGTGTACCATGTGTGCTAAAAGTAAGCTCAACAATAGAAAACTAGGCTTGTACACTCCATTACCGGTCCCTTCCCATCCTTGGGAAGTGTTTCCATGGACTTTGTTGGAGGACTGCCAAAATCTAGAAAAGGTCATGACTATTTGTATGTTATTGTGGATAGGTTAAACAAAATGTGTATTTTAATACCTTGTAACAAATAGATTACAGCTGAACAAACAACGAAATTGTTCTTTCAGCATGTTTGGGTGCATTTTGGGTTACCCACTTCCATAGTATCTGATCGAGACTCCCGATTTGTTGGGAAGTTTTGGTCAAGTCTGTGGGAATTGATGGACACCAGACTGAAGAAAAGCACAACCTTTCATCCACAAACAGATGGCCAAACAGTGGTAGTCAATAGGACAGTGATCCAGTTGCTCAGGGGTTATTGCAGCAAGAATCCCAAGCTTTGGGATGAGCATTTATGTTATGTGCAACATGCTTATAACTGTGCTAAACATTCTTCTACATAGAGATCTCATTTTTAGACATATTTTGGTTTTATAACAAGGTCTCCCTTGGATTTTGTCTTTGAAAAAGGCATAGCAGTTGCCGGACACAGTGATGTGGACAAGGCAACCAGATTCATTGAATAGATCCAAGAAATTCACGAGGTAGTGCAAGAATAGCTTGAAAAGAGCCAAGCCAAGTACAAGGCAAGGCATGATAAACATTGGGTGGAGCACAACTTCCAAGTTGGTGATCAAGTCTGGCTGTATATTAGCAAGGACAGAATGCAAGGTGAAGGAAAGAAGCTGAAGCCAATAAGGTATGGGCCTTTTAAGTTACTTGAGAAAACTGGTGAGAACACTTTCTGCCTTGATCTGCGAGCATACATGCACATGTATTCAGTGGTAAATGTAAAGAACTTAAGACTGTTTGAACCTTCATTAATTGAAGATCCCAAAGAGCAAAGTCAATTGCCTTCCATTGATGATCTGTTGCCTGAATACCTCAATGAGTTGTAGGAAGATATAGTTCTAGACAAGAAGGTGAGGACTACGTGCAGAGGGGACGTGGAGTACCTTAGAATTGGACTCAAAGGTTCAAAACCCAATAGTTCCAAATGGATAGAGATTTGGCAAGTGAGGCAGCAATATCCTCACTTAAACGATGCTTGAAAACCAAATTTTGGTGGTCCAAAAGCCTTTTCAGTGGGAAGGCGTGATCCAAATGGATCCAAGAAAACTCTCTAAGTCTTGAAAACTCGAAAAAAATCATGCCAACAACCAAAGAAAATCGCATGAGAAAACCTTTCAGAATGGGGAAAAACACTATCGGGAGGCAAAAACCCGTGAAATCAGTGAAAAGACAGAGTAACAGAGGTGGAACAAAGTAATGCACAGTATCCCTCAGATTTGGCCGATCAATGGTCTAGATCTAAGCGGCAGATCGCAATCAGTGGTGGCCTTCGACAGATATCGGCGGAATCCACATAAGGCTTGCGACGACGATCGACGGAGACCTCATAGGAGATGCGATGGCGATTGGTGGGGTCAATGAGGACTGTCGATCAAGTGCGTAGATCGACGGCCCACATTGCATCGCTAAATCGCAATTAGCAAATACAAAGGAGCGGGGGTTTATGTACATGCATATATGCGATCCGATGGACCGGGCCCGATAACATTATAAGCCATAATATATGGATCTTGAGATCTGTCAAACACCATTTTTAATGCATTTTTGCAGTTTCATTTGTTAAACGAAATGCGAAGGGGAAAGTGCCGATGCGATAAGCCGGACCCAAAAGGGTACCTTAAGGCTATTATATATAGTTTCAAGTTTGAAGGAAAGCCATCTCTAATGCATTTTCGTAGTTTTTAATGTATTTCCAAAATACAAAGGGACGAGCCATTTCGATATGCGATGGCGACTTACAGGTAGACCCGATAGGAGAATAAGGTGGATTTAAGGACTTTTGAAGTCCGATACATAGAGTTTTGGCAGATTTTCTCAGTTTCAAATACATTTCACTATATTAAACAGAGAGCAGATGTTTAAGGAGTTCCAGAGGCTCGAGGCACTCTTACGTTACAGAATAGGTGGCCACCTTCCCTTTAGGCGTTATGCAATGGTTGTATAACACTGGAAGAGGGATTCGAAGCGAACAGAGGCCAGGGAGACTGAGAGCCAAGAACCTGAAACGAACAAGCAGCGCAGTTTTGGCTTTAAAAGCCACAGACATAGAGCAAACAAAGGAGGCAGTGTTGCAGGCAAATGTCGAGACAGAGTTAGGACAAGGATAGAGAGTGTTGATGGAGTCTGTGTACTCAGAGAAAACTTGAGAGGTTCAAGTAAAGCTCTGGTTGTTGCATCTGTTGTGTGTGAGGCTAAAATTGAGCTCACTATTGTAAAAACTCTACTTGAAGACATAATAGAGAGGCCACCATTGAAGGCTGGACCATGAGATGTAGCCCAGGAGTATTGGGTGAAATCCTCATTAAATTTGCTGGGTTATGTGTTGTCTATTATGTTTTGTTTACTGCTTCATTGTCTGTGTATTTCACAAGCTTATCGATCCATTTCATAAAATAACATAGACAAATCCATGCACATAAGTCTATAATACCTTATTAATTGTATTAGATCTCATTATCAGATCAATGGTGCATGCTTAACTGAACTCCAATCCCTCTAACTTGAATTTATTGAGCTAAATGAGTGACAAGAGCCATGTCACACAAAATAATTGCATCCAAGTTGTCTATTGATGTGGAAATTGGAATTTTCTCAATTTGACTTAGGCAAAATCAAATTGAAACTTTCTTGTTGCACTTATCGATGCTCCTGCTCAACAAGAAAGGTATTATCAACCATCCCTATCCTACAGTTGTGGAACTTGAACTTCCCTCTTGACAAAGCATTAGTCAATATGTAAGAACCTTGTTCCCTCATGGGAATGTATTGTAGCAACATTATCTGCCTCTGCACACAGTCCTGTAAATGATGATACCAGATATCTATATGCTTGGATCAAATGTGAAATACCAGATTCTCAGAGAGCTTAATGTAACTTTGATTATCACAATAGATCATAGTTGGATCCATCATTTGACAATATAGTCCTACAAGTATCTTTCTCATCTAGATCACCTCACATGTTTCTTGACTTGTAGCCATGTATTCTACTTCTTCGGAGTTGGGCACCACAAATATTTGCTTCCTAATGTACCAAAAAACTACTATGGACCCAACATTGAAAATTCCACCTGATGTAATCTTTCGGTCGGGTGGACTCCTTGCATAATCTACATCTATGAAGCCACACAACTTCACTCCCTTTGTCCGCATGTACCATAATCCATACTGGGTAATGCCTCTGAGGTACCGTAAAACATGCTTAGCTACCTTCCAATATAATTTGGCTGGACTAACCATGGCTTGGCTCAACTAGTTGACTGCATAACACATATTTGGTCATGTGTTCAAAAGATACATCAGTGAACCCACTAACTGTCGGTAAATGGTGGCATCCACCTCTTCACCTGAAGTGGAAGTCTCTTTCCTCTAGTTGGTCGCTAGAGGTGTCTCCTTGGGCTTAGAACTCTTCTTGTGGAATCTCTATAGTATCTTGTTGGCACACTTTTCTTGAGATACAAATAATTCCCCATCGCCTTGCCATACTTCTAGCCCGAGGAAGTAGTGCATGTGACCCATGTATTTCATCTCAAATTCCCTTGCAAGAGTTGATTAACTACTCATCACCTATTAATATTAAATTATCAACATATAAAACAACGATAAGAAATTTGCCTTCTACCAAGATATGATAGAGGTTTGCATCCACTTCACTTTTGGTGAAACCCAAACCAGTGAGATAACTGTCGATCCCAGTGTACCAAGCACAGGGTGCTTGTTTAAGATTGTACAATGCTCGCTTTAGTTCGCACACATGAGAATCCTATTCAAATGTCTCAAAACCTTCTTGTTGCTTGATGTACAACTCCTCCTCCATAACACCATTGAGAAATATCATTTTTAAGTCTATCTAGTGGATATTCCACCCCATCTGCGCATCTAGTGCAATAATTGATCTAATGGATGAATGCCTTGCTCTAGGAGAAAAGGTTTCCTCATAGTCAATTCCCTCAACTTGAGAGAATACTTTGGTCACAAATCTGGCCTTATACTTCTTTATGCTTATGTCTACTCCATGATTAATCTTGAAGATCCATCTCAAACCCACAATTGATTTATCTGCCGGTCTTGAGACAACTTCCCAAACATTGTTCTTCATGATGGATTCATATTCGTCCACCATTGCATCAACCCAAACTAGTTTCTCAACTGCTTCCTCGAAAGAGGATGGATCAGTCTCTAAAAGCTTATTCATGAGAGCCATGTAGCCTATGAACCTCTCAATTAGCCTCCTTTGCCTGCGTAAATTTAAAGGAGCTCCCACATTCTCCCTTTCATCCTGCACTAATATATTAGGTTCCTTGGTTCTTTTTCTCCCTTCTCTGGATGGTTCTACTTGAGTGGATGTCTCCACTCTCTGCTCCTCTATTTGTGGCTACTGCACAACTTCATGAGGCTCCTCCTTAGGAGCTAAAATCTCCTCTTCTGGTGGGATTTGAAGCTCCTTCTCAAGAGAGCACCACATCGCTTTCTCCTCATCAAACTTTACATCCCTTCGCATAACTGTCATTGTGAGGGAAATTAAGTACACACGATAATTGTGTGGATTTTTGGTGTAACCCACAAAATCTCCCAACTCTATTATCGACTCAAGTTTCTTCCTCGAATATTTGGAGACATGGCAGCAAAAAGAGGCTCAAAAAATCTTGAAACGATACAAATCCAACTTTCTCCCCACGAGAGCCTTCTTTGATGTAATCATACTAAGAATCCAATGAGGACTCCAATTATGCAAGTAGAATTTTGCATTACATGTCTTTGCCCGCAAATGTAGTTGCAAAGCTTGGTCATGTAGCATAACTCTCACAACTCCCACAATGTTGTGGTTCTTTCTCTCAGCTATCCCATTCTGCTATGGGTTGTGGGGTGTTGTCAACTCTCTTCGAATGCCTTCTTTCACACATAACTCCTTAAAGTCATCCGAGACATACTCACCTCCATTGTCGCTCCTGAGAGCCTTCACCTTCTCGTGGGTCTCTTTCTCAACTAGTGCCTTGAATTATACAAACTTTGATAATGTCTCATCCTTCTTCTGCATGAAGAAGATCCAACACTTCCTTGAGAAATCATCAATAAAAATAACAAAATATTTGTGTCTGGAAGTGGAGGCTATCGAGAAGGGTCCACAAACATCAGAGTGGACTCTTTCTAAGATTGCATGTGCTTTGTTGTCTCGCTCATAGAATGTGTATTTCACATAATTCTCGAAGGTACAACCTTTGTAGACATCCTACTGCTCAAGTGATCCTTTAGGGAGGCCAATGGTTATTTGCTGCATAATTTTCAGGGTGCCTTGATGCAAATGGCCTAATCTCCTCCGCCAAAGTTCACCGACATCATGGCTCTGGATTTTCTCTGCCTTACTGCTTAATGCAACACAATATTCCACATCCAACTTGTACATGTTCTTCACCTGAACCCTAATTTTCTTCAATTGTCCAACGACTATGTGTCTCAGGAATTCTTTCCCTTTGCTGAAGATCACATCATAACCACGATCTTCCAAAACTGCTACAAAGATGAGATTCTTCCTTAGGTCTGGAACAAACATGACTTCTTTGAGGTGAAGAGGATATCCCTACTCCCTCTGAAAGGTTACTATACCAATCCTGGTATCACTATACGTTTCGACGTCCCCATGCTAAATGTGCATCTAGAGATCTTTCTCCTTCTAGTCACTGAAAAAATCTCTACACCTTGTCATGTGGAATGAGGCACCTTAGTCCAAGTACCACACACTCCCCATCACGGTGTTGGCCATGCATGCATTAAGGGTGGAGTCTAGGTCAAACTGTGAGGCCAATGCCTCACCTACTGCTCCTCCTGAGTTCTTCTTGCCAAACTTTATAGCATAGTGCCTGAATTCATGACAATTGAACCATTTTGTTTTGGACAAGTCTTTCTTCTTTCTCCCTTGGTTGGATTCTAGTTTGGTTTGAGATTTCTTCCTTTTTCCCTTCTTTCCATTTCCAAACAATGCAAAATTTTCTTCATCCTCGCCCTTGGATCAAGTTCCATCTCTGGTATTTTTCCTAATATCTTATTGTACCAAATCATACCACAAGAATTCCCAATTTGATAATTTATCACTCCCATTCACCGAGTCTTGGTAGTTATGCCAACTTTTGGGAAGGCCTAGAAGAGCTAGGTTTACCAGGTCATCTTCTACAAAATTCACACCAATTGGTGAGCCTTGGTATTGCACGAAGAATGCTGCAACTCCCAAGGGATCCTCAACCCTATTTATCAACCTGAGGTTTGCACAAACTTCAAGGTGACAATGATATATACATAGTAGATGGGATTCTACTCATGCCACAGTCAACTAGGAAATTTGATCAATAATGCTCCAAGACCATTCTTTATATGTAATTAGAAGGAAACTCACTAATGAATGTTTAATTCAGAATCTAGCTCTATTGACAAAAGTGAAAATGCTTTTTAAACCTCAACTTGTAAATGCTATTGAATCAATTCATGAAAAGGCAAGAGCTACACTACTTGAAGGAAGGGAACTACATTATCGTGCAATCAACCATATAGCTACCAAATCAACTTGTAGACAGGAAACTAACCTACCAAATCATAATTCAAGATTCCATGGATCATCTCTCTAGTTCACATTGCATATAAGTCAATGTTCTATTTGTGCTAAATCTGTGATAAAGAAATTAATGCTATTCTATTTTGCAGTGAAGTAAAAGTATGGTTTGAATGGTCTAGGTGTTTCCCTTGGTCATGGAGTCACAACCGGGGGTCAACCTACTTCTAAACTAAGTCAAATTGTATTATAGGTCAAAACAGATCGTGGAATAGGCTACTATAGGTATCCTATAGGAGGCTGTTACAGATGCCCTGTATTGCTACAAGAAGTCCTGTAATGCTACGAGAAGGTTACCAAGAGTGTTTAGGAGGTAGGAATGATGGGTTCAAGGGATGGTAAGGTTGATGGAGGTTGTGGTAGAAGGATGAAAGGTGGAAAACACCCCTATCCGAGGTCAAAACCTTAGGAAGGCCTATTTTGAACTAGAAGAGTTGCTTGCAGTGACCTAAGGGAATGATCTCAAGAAAAAAAATTTGGGATTCATCAAAGAGGGTGAAGAAGCCCAGGATGGAGATGTTGAAAGGCCCTTTGCTTGAATATCCAAACAAACCTGCAACATCACATGCACATACTCTTTTATCATTGACAAAATGAAACAACTAATAGTGGAAAATATGAGTTGAATTTAAATGCCATCTAATCTATGCCAAAAATTCTGATCTTGTCAATAACTCAACTCCTAAGCTACAAAAGGCATATGCAAAACAAGATGAATAACATATACCTTCTTCCAAGAAATCATAAACATAGTATTTTTGGACTCTGATTGTAGATTATTCCATTCATGCTCCCATGAGAGAGATGAGATAGAGTTTGCAATCACAATATTTTTGAGGGGTTGTGTTCTAATGAAATGCATAAAACTAATAAAAATTCTAAGCTAAAAATAAATACTAATACCTAAGAGGGACCTAAGCCATTGGGGTTGGGCCCAAACCCAAGAGCCTCAGCCCTCTAGAACTAACTCAGTGATTAACCAATAAGAAACTTCTCATTATCATTGCATCAATGTCAAATACATCGCATAACCAGTAAAAAATAATAGTATCAATTTCTTAAGCTTGATAGCCTCCTAGCTGAAAACAAAGCTCGAATCCTAATGAGCTCTTTTGTGTGATTATTTATACAAGAGGGTAACTACTAAGAGCTCCCTAGAAAATATGAATGTTTTTCTCCCAAAACTCGAGAAGGGTGGATCTTGATCTTTTTTTACTGCACTTTCTTGACTGCCAATGACCTCAAGCTGATGAGAGAGTGTGGTGATTTTGGTTGATTGGGGGGTTAAGGAGGTGGAAAACCTCCTAGAATATCTCCCTACTATCTACTTCGAGCTCTTGCATTGAAATCATCTAAAAAATGCTCCATTTCTTGCATTTAAACCATATTAGGCCACATGATGTAGAAAAACATCTTTTACC
Organism: Pinus taeda; assembly: GCA_000404065.3. NCBI lineage: Eukaryota > Viridiplantae > Streptophyta > Pinopsida > Pinales > Pinaceae > Pinus > Pinus taeda. The sequence continues at coordinate 90,125 of APFE031699452.1, read as the reverse complement.
GTTCTCACTAAGCATAATAGAACAAAAATTGTAAATAAATGTAAGAAAGAGAGAGTTCTAACGCTGGAGGATGGCATTATGACCCTTATGATGTACTTATTGATGAGCCTCATCATCACCCCCTACTGAAATCGTTGTTCATCCTCTGAGCAACTCAGTCATCTATTTCCATGTCTTTCATGGCCCTGGTGGCCTCCATGACATCCTAAGGTTCCTCAGATGGTGTGCCTTATTAGGGACAGAAGCCTGCATTCTTTTCTATCTCTGTCCACTCCTTCTCATATGCTTCATTTCTTCCTTCCTGTAGGCCTAGAAACAAGGGTGGATTGAGCTTGAGTCTAATCCAGTTGACTTTTAATATTTGCATTATTATTTTGTACAGGGGTGTCCTCTCCAATGCATTCCTCAACCTTTCAGGAGAGTGATATTCTTTGATTTGGATGTTATGGGGTAAGGCATTCCATCTCCTCTGGCAGGCTTGCTGGCTTTCTATCCCCAACAAACTGAGTGTGTCTTCAAAATGTGAGATGGATTCTGGGTGGCAAGGTATTTGTGTGCTAGGTTAGCATCATTGGAGATGATGCTATGATTGCTAATGACAACCATTGGGCTCATTAAATCTTCCCTGATATATAATGGTTCATTTTCTTCCTTTGCCATGACTTTCTTTACCTCCTCAGCTCTTGCTTCCTCATGAGTCATATAGGATGCTAAGGCCATTAGCTGTGTATCCGCTAATTTTGCATTGGGATCCCAAATATTCATATTAGTCAAGGTGAGGTTATGAATGTAAAACTCAACCAATGTCGCTATGTCCTCCAAGCTAGCTTGGTTGTAAAATTCAATGAATTATTGGTAATCTTGAAATGGCATAGACCCATGTTGTGCTAAGGTTTTGATTTGGAATTGTAGCCATTACTCTTTGAGAAAGAGTGCATAAGGCTTAGATGGTTGTCTGTAATGTAATGCCTCCATGGAGAGGCTTTCCATTGTGGCCAGTTGAGTTTCCTTCTCCTGCAACTTCTCCCTCAACCACCTATTTTCTGCTTGTAGCTACTCCTTCATTGTGGAATCCCTCTCTCTTAGCTCACTTACTTCGTTGCCCATTTCAAGGACCTTTTATTCCATGAGGCCCACTTCTTCCACCTTCTTAGACTTAGAAATTTGCATCCATATGTGGGTTCTTCCTCTTTCTGCTTCTAGCTCAAAGAAAAGTGGGACTACAAAATTTTGGGGAATAATTCTCCCTCCAATGAATTTATAATAGGAGTTTAGGCTAGGTTGTGGACTAGGCTCTTGGAGCTCTAGGAAGTCCCTCTCAAATGTTTTTGGGGAAGCTGCTACCTCCTGTAGCTGTTGTGTCACATTTTCCCCCTCATGTTGCTCATTCTTCCCCTCCTATAGCATCCTCCACTCCTCCTATAGCACACTTTGTTTTTCCTGTAGCATACTTTGCCCCTCTTGTAGCTTCCCCTTTTCTTCTTGTTGGAGGGTGGTAGGTGCCTTGGGTTGTTTGAAGGAGGTTTATCTGGTGGTGTTCCTCCTCACATATGCTATAGGAGTCTTTGTTATGGGTTTTGGAGAGGTGGCCTCTTCGATTTCTTTTAGTGGGCCCCACTTCCTCTTTATTTCTTAGGGACTCTTCAATTTTGATAGGAGACTTCATGGGATTTTGCGGCCTCCCTTGCTTAATCCTAATGCTTTCCCTGGTCTTAAAGAATAGGGAGGGCTTGCCTTTGTCTCTTCCTTTTAGGTTTGATTGGGGTGCTCAAGGTATCTAAAGTTGCAACTACCTCTTTTTCAGTGCGTCTTAGAGACAAACTTGATTACTTTGGGGATATCTCTGTTTCTTTGGGCTCAATAGTCTTCTCAGGACTTGATTTTTCCTATTTCTCCCCCTCTTCCTCTTCATCTTGTTCTTTTCCTATCTCTGCCTCTGGTTCTTCCACTGTCCTCTCTGAATCTGTTTCTCTTTCCTCTTCTTTTGACCCTACTGCTTCTTCCTCTCCTGTCCTTACCCCTTCTTCTTATTCCTTTGTTTTTCCCTCTCTTCCTCCAACACGAGAGGATGGGGTCTCACCTAGTGTGAGGGTTTGTGTGTCAATGAAGACCTCTATATTCATGTCTAAGAATTTGGACAAAATGACATGAATTCTCAGTTTATTCAAGGAATCCACTACTAACAGTTTAATGAGGCAATGGTGGCCTGGGTGTTGGTGTTTTCCCTCTCTCACTTTTTGACTCATGTCCCTAATGGACCGTAGAAGGAAGTATGGCACACTAAGTCTTTGAGCCAGAGGGAATTTTTCTTGAAATATGAGTTCATGAAGTAATATATAGTGATAGGCATAGACCACACTAAGTATTCCCTCTCAAGAGATGTATTTCAGGATATGGTAGGCCACCTCATCCCAAGGATAAGGTAGGCTTTCCCTCCTAACTCCATTCTTGTCATTGACATGCTTTTCATTGGTAGTGAAGAAGTTCTTTTTAGCAGTGGCACTGATGGTTTTATCTTCTCTTCCCCATTTGATCCCTAGAGGTAGGGTTGTCACTCTGATAATTAGTTCAGGGTTGAGTGAGATAGCTAAATCCCTCACCACATTGGTGGCACTATCTTCTGTTTGTGATTTTAGGGCCATGGGAAATTCAAAGGAAATGTCACAATCATACCCTTTCAACAACTCGAATAATCCTAGCCACTTTTTTCTTCTAAAAATGTCTATCACAGGAGGGTGTAGACAAATTCTTTTGGTATATGAGGGATCCCTTATGTTAAATCCTCCCCCCATATTTTCTATGTTTTTAGCCAAGTGAAGGAGAGATACTTCTTTTAATAGATTTAGTGTATACTTTAGTGGCAACAATGAGTTAAAATTCCTTTTTGATGATAATTTCCTACATTCCCTTTACTCTACAACCCGAAAAGATCTTTCAATTTCACAATTAGACTTTTACTGCTTGTATAATTTTAAGTGCACCTTGCATACAATCTTATGGATGGATAAAGGAGATAGTGGCACTTAATTTTTATCAAGTGTTTTGGGATGAAGGTAATAATTTGGTGACCAATTCAACCCTTTGTAGCATTGTTTCACCCTTTCAGTCCTCCTGTAGCAGTCTCTCGACCCTCCTATATCAGTTGCAAGCTTGCCTGTACCTCCCTCTTGCAGCAATGGAAAAACATGGTTCAAAACTCCTCAATGACACCCTGAGCTCATCCTCTCCTTAGCTATTTTTAAAATGAGTGATTATGTAAAAGAATTAGATTCCCAGTACATAATATGCCATTTTTGGCTTAGGCTTGGAGCACTGTGGTGACCTCGTAGTCACACGAGGTTTTCTCTTTGGATTGTTTTCCCCACTAAGACAAATTATTCCCTCTTTCCTTGTAATCACCAGGCACTATCTGTGATCCCAACTTGACTTTTGTGACACATCCACGTTGCATGAGTTCTAATCATCACTTTTAGTTTACTAGCCGAGGGTGGTCAAGTTAACTAGCCAACTCCAGCTTATTAAAACATCTTCTCTCTACATTTACATATTTTCGTTATTTACACATTGGGGGGAGGTGAGAGTTTTCCATACCTGTGCCTACCCCATGATCGAACTGATGTAGGGATTTTCATGCTGGAGCTGGACCACATTATTGGCATCAAGGGAGTTGACTTGCTATGTTTCTTTCATGTGTATTTCTTCATTGCTCCTCATGATATTTTACTGATGTGATTGTTTTGTGTGCAGATACCTTGTTGATTTCCAAGCTGCTACTACTGGTGGAGATTCATGCTAGGAGTGATATGACTACTGTCGGGTGGCCTCATAAGTTTTCATCACCACCCTACTGATGATAAAAAAAGAATATTATTTCTTTATGTGATGTGTGCACAGGCTGCTAGAGGAGTAGGTTTTCTTCCTGTAACATTCCTTCCCTTTTCCTCTGGGGTCTTCAAGCTGCATGGGGGTAATGAGAAAGGATGTAAAATGTGTTGAGGACAATGCTAGGGCTTTTAGGGAGTGGTGTATATTTGTAGAAATGAAGAGGATGTCCTTTGTGTGTTTCTCCAAAAAACATTAACAGGGGTAAGATAGAGTGGAGGAATTTTAGTGATATATATATATATATATATATATCAATATTTTATGAAATGGGATGGATGAGTGATGGATGGATGGTGGACCATGGAGGGGGAACCTTATTCATCCTTTTCAAGGACATGTTGGGTTGTCCTTTTCCTCAGATCTCCCTCTTGTACCTTTTCAAAACCCTCCTATAGCACTACATGACCTTCTTGTAGCATCTATAGGTCCTTCCTGTAGCAGTCCAAAGAGGGGCTGAAACCTGAATTCTAGGCTAATGGGATGGTGGAGAGGGGTGATAACATGAGTGTGGATGATGGATATGAAGTGGATGGATGGAGGAGTGAAGGGAACCTTGAGAATTTTGTCCATGTAGCCATGGAATCTGCCACTGTCTTTAATCCCGTAAAATGACAAAAGAATTAGCAGACATGGTGTAGATCCATTTCTTGTGTTTTGTTTTGTTTTTTCTCTTTTTTTTAGACACACAGGCTGCCTCAGAGGAGGTTTTCAACCTATATTCCCGGCCTAGGTGGATCAAGAGAGGTTTTCACCTAGGGATCTTTATTATTATTATCTTTTTTTTTTCCTGAGCTACCTGAGAGAGGTTTTCAGTGCAAGAGTTGGCCTTAGATGCCTCATAAAGGTTTTCATCCAAGAATTTTATTTTATTTTTCAAAAAAAATATCTATAAATTTTGTGGACTAGAAGCTATGACACTTCTAATCACATTGACTTCGTTGCTGACTGTACTGATGAATTCTTCTTTAGACATAGGTTTTTTGTATATCTTCAGCTTGTAGCCATTGACAAGTAAGGGAATCCTTTCCTCATCAATGATCTTGATTTTAACAACTCCATTTTCATGACACTTTTCTATTAGGTATGGGCCTAACCATCTTGTCATCAATTTTCCTTTGAAATCCTTGAACCTAGAATAATATAATAATGCACAATCCTCTTCTTGAAAAACCTTGTCCATGATATGCCTATCATGCCAGACCTTCCTTTGTAATTGTATAACTTCGAAATGTAGAACGGCTTGCACTCTAAACTCATCCAAGCCATTCAATTGGAGGAGCCTCTCTTTCCGTGATTTGGTTACATCTAGGTCCAATTGGTCTGCCATTCTCAAAATATTATGCTCAAACTCAATAGAAAGTAGAGCTTTCTTTCCATAAACCAGATCATATGGAGTGAATCCAATAGTTGTCTTCGAAGTGGTGCTATAGGTCCAAGTGGCCTCCACTAATATGTTTTCCCAATCTCTGCTGTTGCTGCTCACAACCTTGGTGAGGATGCTCTTTAATGCCGTTTGTAACCTCTACTCGCCCATTTGCCTAAGGGTGATAGATAGTAGATGTTTTGTGTTTGATATGATGATGCCTTAGAACATTCTCGATCAGATGTGATGTGAATTGAGATCCCTGATTGGTGACTATATCCTTGGGGCACCCAAATTTGTAGGAGATATTTTCCATTAAGAACTCAATCACTTTCTCCTCTGTTGCTGCTTTGACAACCTTTGTTTCATGCCACTTTGTCAATTAATAAATGCACACAATGATGTACTTTTTCTACGCTAATGGTGGATCAATTTGCCTAATGAAATCCATGCTCCACTTGTCAAATGGCTCCAAGGCCACCTGAGGTTGTAGAGGCATTTCATCCCTAGGTGTGGGTTTTCCCATCCTCTGGCTCTGATCACATCTACTCATATACCTTTTGTCATCTTGGTGGAGAGTGGGCCAATAATAGCCAACTTATAGAGCTTTGAAAGTTGTTCTCTTGGTAGAAAAATGACCTCCATAGGGCCCATCATGGCAGGCTGAGAGGATGTCAAAGACTTCCTATGCCCTGACATATCTCCTTAAGATCTGATCTTGTCCTAGCTTGAAGATATTGCCCCCAATCTAAGTGAAATGGGTGCTTTTCCTTACAATTCTGCTCTTCTCCCTAAATGACAAATTTGGGGGAAATTTTGCAACAACTAGGTAGTTGGATATGTCAGCAAATCATGGAGAGAGCACTGGGAGAGCAAATAAGTGCTCATCTAGAAGTTGATCATCGACCATCCCTTCATCACTTGCATGCAAAGCAAGTCTAGACAAAAAATCTGCAAGTACATTTTCTTTTCCTGGCTTGTCAATGATAGTTAAATCAAACTGTTGTAACAATAGAAACCATCTAATGATTCTAGAATTCACATTAGGATTATTCATCAAATATTTAATAGTTGCATGATTAGTATGCACAAAAGTTTGGTATCCAATGATGTAGTATATAAATTTGATTACAACAACTAAGATTTCTTTCTCAATTACAACGTGGTTCAATTCAGCCTTAGACATATTTTTACTAATGACATAAATGGCATAGGGTAACTTACCATCTATTTGTCCTGAGGCTACCCCCACAACTTTTTCATATGAATAAGCATGGATATGGAAAGGCAGAGCCCAATTTGGGCCCCTAAGTATGGGTGCAGTGGTTAATTTCTCTTTAAAAATCTCAAGGGCCTCTTGGAAACTATTTGTCCAGCATAATTTTGAGTCCTTGGCCAAAAATCCAACCAATGGTGAAGCCACTTTACTGAAGTCCTTGATAAACCTCCTATAATATTCAGCTAAGCCCAAGAAACTCCTAACATCCCTTTGCTTTTGAGGAGTAGGGAACCTTTTGATGATGGAAATCTTGTTTGGGTCCACTTGTATTCCCTCCTGAGATATTGAATGTCCAATGATAGTCCCTGCATTCATTAAGAATTCACATTTCTTAGGACTAAGAAAGAGGTTAATTTCAATGCATTTCCTTAAGACCTTTCCCAGGTTAGAGAGAGCCTCTAGGAAGTCACACCCATAGGGAGTGAAATCATCCATGTATATCTCCAGAAGGTCATGGACAAGCTTAGCAAAGATGATCATAATTGCCCTTTGAAAAGTGGCAAGGGAACTGCATAGACCAAAAGGGAGGACCCTATAAGCAAATGTACCCCAAGGGCATGTGAATGTAGTTTTGTCTTGATCCTCAGGGACGATTTGGATCTGATTGTAACGACTAAATCCATCCAGGAAAGAGAAGAACTTATTCCCTACAAGACCATCTAAAACCTGATTAATGGAAGGCAAAGGGAAATGGTCTTTTTTGGTGGCTTTGTTTAATTCTCTGTAATCCACACAGATCCCCCACTTCCCATTACTCTTTGGAACCAAAATTCGAGGAGACACCCACTCATTATCTGAGATGGGGTATATGAACCCTGCATCCAACAACTTTTGCAATTCTTCCTTTACTATGTCCTTGAGGGCTAGGTTCATTCTCCTCTGAGGTTGGCGCAAAGGTTTTCATCCCTCTTTGATGTAGATGTGATAAGTACAAACCGAGGTATGAACCCCCTTCATTTATTTATAGTTCCAAGCAAAGACATCTAACTGTTCTCTCAACATCTTGCACAACTTCTCTTCTTGGTTGGCTGAGAAAGAGGGGTTAATCTTCAAGGTTCTAGATGGACCAAATTATACAAATTTGACATGGGCAAGACTTGGGTCAACTAAGTGTAATTTACTCCAAGGACTACTCTCAGACTATTTCACAAGCTCATCAAGAGGCATGGTATTGGGGGGTTGGTTCTGGAGTGTTTGGTCAATGAGGTCATCTTCATCAGGTACCCCCCCCCCTCCTATAACAACATCTAGGGTATAGATTGAATGGGATGTTGTATGATAAACTTCATCTTCCTCCTCATCTTCTAGCAACAAGGGTAAGTCATGCTCAATGGATGGATGAGCAGGAGGGTACAATACCAATTGTTTGGACAAATGCCTATTCTTAATGGTCATATTCACGGCCCTACAACCAATGTAAGCATCAACAGTGGCTAACCATGGTCCTCCCAAGATGAGAGGATAACCATTGAATTTGGTTTTGGGCTAGAGAACCAAAAAGTCAATAGGATACTCCCAGGAGTCAATGGAGACCACTACACCCTCAACAACTCCCTCAGGAGCCACTGTGGATCTAACTGCAAGTTGCAGTACTGTAGTGGTCTTTCTTAAGGCTCCTTGGAGGTTTATTTTTAGCATGGTTTCTTTAGTCATCACATTGATGGCATCCCAAAGATTAATTAGGGTATGAGGGATAATGATGCCATCAATGTGCACATTTACTACTGGACTTCCAAGGTCTAAATATTTTGGACAAATCACTCTCCCCAACATCAAATAAGATAATTGGCCAATAACATTGATGGTGGGGGTGTCTCTTTTTCTCCTCCTAGGGTGTTTGAAACATTTCTCCTTAATAAGATTATTATAGATGGGAACCTCCTTAATAGCTTGGAGGAGGGGTATTTTAGCACACATATTCTTCAATTCTCTCAGAAGTTCAGTCTGTTTTGGGGTGTGCTGGTTAGGATGGATCAATCTCTTAGGAAAATGAGGTGGATTTACTTGAGGGGTACTCTCTTCCTTTTCCTCTTCAATTTCTTCAGTTGGAGATGGAGGTTGGTTATCTGGAAGCACCCTTGCAGACCTAAGGTTGATTTCTTGAATCTCCACAACATAGGCAGGGTATGTATCTCCACTGTAGACCAATTATGCTTGCTTGTTATTCAGGCTCAGTTTGGTTTGAGCATGCATATGAGGTTACCTGGTGTTAAGAAAAATAATTTCCATTAGATTACTAACATAAATTATCAACCGGGGGTCCGTGGACTTGCGAGGCATACTTGCACTATATGTGCTAGAGATTAATTTCTATTTGGAAAGGTAAATCTAATCTAGGAAAGCGTAAATGGGGTAGAAAACAAATACAATGACTAAGGTCTATTGCCATTCCCTAATATCCCAATGTTACTCAATCGTGGAAAAGGTGAAACATTTCATATGAGCAAATAGTCAGGTCTCAAATCTATCAAAGCAAAGTAAAATCAACTAAAGTTTAATGCCTTTCTCTAACATCCCAATGTTACTAAATCGTGGAAAAGGTGAACCTTTCATATGAGCAAGTAGTCAGGTCTATTAGATATTCATTAAACCAAAATCAAATCTATTAAAGCAAAGTAAAAGCAACTGAAGTTTAATGCCTTTCTCTAACATCCCATTGTTACTTAATCATGGAAAAGGTGAACCTTTCATATGAGCAAGTAGTCAGGTCTATTAGATATTCATTAAACCAAAATCAAACCTAGAAAGCATTCATAAATCTAAGCTATGAAAGCAATAAATATTAATCTATGAAAGCAATACAATCTCACAATCATTAGATGGCCATTCCAATGGTGTATGAGGATGGCAATTGAAGAAGCTCCATATGCAAGCAAAACTAAATCTTCAAATATCCAAGTATAAGATCCAAAGTTTCTATTAAAAACATGAGCATTTCTCCAACTTTACACACTAGTTTTTACAGGAGAGGCTCCCCTATTTATACAAGTACATAAGTAACTGCCCTATTTAATGAAGATCCACTAAAATCTCATATAGTTACAACCAAATAACTCATAATGCGACACATACCCCCTAAGTGTCTCATAGAGTTCTAATCCAAATAAGAAATGATGAGACACCTCATAGAGTTACAATCCAAATAGGACACATATCCTTCTTTGACCTTTATCCAAATCTCCTTTGAAGGGAATTCGAATTTGAGCATTGGAGGCCACATAAGGGTGCCTTAGAAGCTTCCAAATGACCTACACATGTCATGAAACTCAAGCCACATATATAGATACATGAAACCATGTTAATCCTAGTTTTTAATCAATAAATTCACTTTTAAACACATAAAATAAATAACTTTGGTAAATAAGGATCCTAACCCATATATTTATGAAAATGGTGGCTAATGAAAGGTTATATGGTTATGGAGTTGCGACATGTGAGTGAAATGGCCGATAAAGGTGAAAGTGGATGTCATTTTGAAGACATTTTGGAGGCCCAACACTTGGGTGGAGCAGGATGAGTGAGTTGTGGCTAAGGTGGAGGTGGAGGCAATAAAGCATGAGGTTGGTTGAGTTGAGGCTTCCACCCTTGTGATGGGTTATTCCATTGAGGAGGTTGAGAAGCATATGCTGAAATGGTTGATTGACAGGTTGGGGAGGATATTGAGGAGAATAAGGCCAAGAAGGAGGTGTGGACCATGATGGATGAGTGGAAGAGTGCCAGGGTGGCAAGGGTGCATTTTGGGTTGGATGGTAATAAGAGTAAGATGCACCTTGCATGCCCTGCTAGGTCCTTGAGGCCTCTTTTGATTTATAAAGAAGAGTTTCTCAGCCCCACCTTCTTCCCCTTGGTATACAACTTTTAAACTAGGAAAAGAAGGACATTTATCTGTGGCATGGTTTTCCTCGCAGACTGAGCATACCTCTATGACATTTAATGGGCATTCATTTCTGGGGTGCCTTCTGGTGCATTTAGGGCAGAAAATAGCTAGGGCTCTCTCTGCTTCGTCTTGTCTCCTCTTAATCTGCATGGTATCCATTTACAAAGAAAAAGTATGCAAAATTTCACTTTTAAAGTATTCCAACATGTTGCCAATATCATTCTTGATGGATGTTGTGGAAGGAGAGGAACTGACCAAGCCTTTACTAGCCCTACCCCTTCTTCTAGTAGCCCTAGAGTGATTTTTGAACATTGTTTTGATGTCATAATAGGATAACTGATACAGGTCTCTCCTAGCAAACATGTTGAGGGCTTCTAGCATGTCCTCTCTGATCCCTTGGAAAATAAATAGCTTGAGTGATTCAGGATCAAGGGTGCATCTAGCCCTCCTATAACTGAGTTGAAATCTCTCCTCATAGTCCTCTATGGATTCATCAGGTCCAAGAGTCATTCTAAAGATTTCTTCCTTGGTTTCTTGTTATTAAAGGTTTGTTTCATTAAAGGTGAGAAAAAGGAAAGCCCTCACTCGGTTCCTCGACCAGCCGTGGTTCGACCATTCATCCATCTTGCAATCTAGCTAGCTGGCAGTAATAACGATTTGAGCCCAGGTAGTGATGCTATCCCTAGGTAGACCCATAAACTAGTGCAAGGCTGCATCCTTAAAGGTAGATGGGAATAACTTCAGCTTCTGGCCATCAGAGGCATATTCATAGGTCCTACATACAAAAAAAAATTCAAACATAAAAGTATCAGGACCCTTAGAGGTTAAGCGATGGAAGTGTGGAATGGAAATAAGGATTATATTCTTTATTCTAGCCTCTCCATTAGTCTCTCTAATAGGGAAAACCTCATTGTTCCTATTTTCAGCCATGGTTTGGGTTGGTGAAATGGGTTCTTCTTCTTTCCCAATATGTTCTTCAAAGATCTTAGGTTGCTCACCTAAAGGGTCTTCTAACTCCCCTATAGTAAGAGGAGGAAGCTGGCAGTCACCGAAGAAGAGTGAAGGTTGATTGTTTGAGGGTGTGGGCGTGTTTGGTAAGAATTTTCCTTGAGTATCTCTATTCCTATGAGGCATGAACGATTTTTTTCTTATTTTATGTGATTTTTTTTTTTAAACTAAATGAAAAATAGAAAATAATGCTTAAGTAGAAATAAAATATACTTAGACACCTCCTTGACAACGACGCCAAAAAGTGGTGAGCCCTGGTATTGCACCAAGAGTGTTGCAACTCCCAAGGGCTCCTCAAATCTATTTATCAACTCGGGGTTCGTACAAACTTCGAGGTGACAATGCTATATACACAATAGATGGGATTCTACTCATGCCACCCTCAACTAGGACATTTGATCAATAGTGTCATGCAGAAAGAGTTATTTTTGCGGACAAACCTAACCTCCCTAGGAGTCTAAGACTCTCTAGTGACAAACAAGACAAACAAGAGCAATCATTCTCTAAATATACATCATTCTATGAGAAACCAAGTGTTGTTCGATCCTACCTCAAATCCAACGCTTGTTGTAGCAGTCTAGCCTTGCTGATCCAGATGAGCTCCTCCTTCACTTTAAGACCTGCATACACTAACAGTCAAACAACTACATAACACCTGAATATTTCATAAAACAAAGCATATTCATCATATAGACCAAGGATTACATGAAATAATTCATTAACAACAAATCATTGAGAAGAATGGACTTATTTGTATTAAGGAAACAAAA
>APFE031699452.1:47199-59611 GCA_000404065.3 Pinus taeda | reverse complement strand
TTGTCATGCGGGAAGATTTATTTTTGCGGACAAAGCTAACCTCCCTAGGAGTCTAAGACTCTCTAGTGACAAACAAACCAAACAAGAGCAATCCTTCTCTAAACACACATTATTCTATGAGAGATCAAGTGTTTTCGATCTTACCTTAGGTCCAACGCTTGTTGTAGCAGTCCAGCCTTGCTGATCTAGATGAGGTCCTCCTTCACTTTCAGACCTGCATACACTAACAAAGCAACCGATTACATAACACCTGAATATTCATCATAAAACAAAGCATATTCATCACATAGACCAAGGAGTACATGAAATAATTCATTAACAACAAATCATTGAGAAGAATGGACTTATTTGTATTAAGGAAACAAAAAGGAACGATTACAACCTGAGCCTTGGTGTTGTGCAAGCTCCTCCCAGGGTCCAGCAAGAGATTTCCTCTACTTTGACAAACTCACCCACTTCCAATATGGCAACAAGAAAGGATGGTAATCTGTCCTCACAAGTTAACAATGGAAGTCCTAATTCCAATAGCATCTACCCTTTGGAATGTTCAGCTTTCAACCTCACCTCCTCTGGCCCAAGGCCTGTATTTATAGTGTTCTAGAGGAAGTTATTCAGTTCCAACATCAATGGGATACTCCCTCTTTTGGATGGGGTAGCTCCTCTCTTGATGGGATAAGTTCCTCTATCATAGGGATGCATGAACCATCTGGAGGTGCTCAATACACGTCAAACACTCTCTAGAAGGCTCTAGAAGTGACCACAAGTAACTTTTTAAAGATGAAACTCGCGCCTTTTGACCTTTACAGGGGTACGCACCCATCCTTTGGCTTACAGAGCGTACAAGTACGCAGGTACAGTGTGTTTGGAATGCGTACACGCAGGCCAGGTAGAGAGAACCTGCGTACCCAGAGATAAACATGTTTTTAAGTGACTTTCTCTCTTTTTGAAGTTTGGCATGGAGAGCAGAGGTATGAGGCTTGACAAGGAGGATAATATGACTATTGATGGAGCCATATTAACTACAGATAGTCATGGTGACAAATTTCAGTGTAACAAATAGTGCTCCAAGACCATTATTTCTACTAAACTAGAAGGAACTAACTTATGAAGGTGCAATTTAGAATCTAGCTCTAATGACAAAAAGGAAATGATTTTTAAACCTCAACTTGTAAATGCTACTGAATCAATTCATGAAAAGACAAGAGCTACACTACTTGCAGGAAGGGAACTACATTACCTTGCAATAGATCATCTAGCTACCAAATCTACTTGCAGACAAGAAACTAACCTAGCAAATCATAATTCAAGATTCCATGCATCATCTATCTAGTTCACAGTTGGATATAAGTCAATGTTCTATTTGTGCTAAATTTGTGATAAAGAAACTAATGCTATTCTATTTTGCAGTGAAGGAAATGGATGGTTGGAATGGCTTAGGTGCAGCACTTGGTCGTGGAGTCATAGCTTGGGGTCAACCTACTTCTAAAATAAGTCAAAATTGCATCACAGGTCAAAACAGATGGTGGAATAGGCTGCTACATCTATGCTACAGGAGGTTGCTACATGTTCCCTGTGTTGCTATATGAAGGCCTGTTATGCTACAGGAAGGCTACCAAGAGGATTTAGGAGGTAGGAATGATGAGTTCAAGGAATGGAGGTTGTGGTATATGGATGAAAGGTGTCCAACACCCCTAGCCAAGTTCAAAACCTTAGGAAGGCCTATTTTGAACTAGGAGAGCTGCTCATGGTGACCTAAGGGAATGATCTCAAGAACAAAATTTGGGATTGATCAAAGAGGGTGAAGAAGTCCAGGATGGAGATGGTTAAAGGCCCCTTGCCTACAGATCTAAAAAACCTTGCAACATCACATGCACATACTCTTTTATCATTAACAAAATGAAACAACTAATAGTGGAAAATATGATTTGAATTTAAATGTCATCTAATATATGCCAAAAACTCTAATTTAGTCAATAAATCAACTCCTAAGCTACAACAAGCATATGAAAAACAAGATGAATAACATAGACCTTCTTCCAAGAAATCATAAACATAGTATTTTTGGACTTTGATTGTATATTCTTCCATTCATGCTCCCATGAGAGAGATGAAATAGAGGTTGCAATCACAAGATTTTTGAGGGGTTATGTTCTAATGAAATGTAGAAAACTAATAAGCATTATAAGCTAAAAATAAATAATAATACATAACAGGTACCTAAGCCACTGGGGTTGGGACCAAACCTAAGAACCTCAACCCTCTAGAACTGACTCAATGATTAACTAATAAGAAATTTCTCATTATCATTGCATCAATGTCAAATGCATCACATAACCGATAAAAAATAACAGCGTCGAGTGCTTAAGTTCGATAGCCTTCTAGTTGAAAACAAAGTTCGAATCCTAGTGAGATCTTTTGCATGTTTATTTATATAAGAAGGTAGCTACTAACAACTCCCTAGAAAATAGGAATGCTTGCCTCCCAAAAATCGAGAAGGGTGGATGTTGATCTTCTTTAAGTGCAGTTGCTTGGCTGCCAACGACCTCGAGCTGATGAGAGAGAGTGTGGTGATTTTGGCTGATTGAGGGAATTAAGGAGGTGGACAACCTCCTAGAATATCTGCATGTTTTCTACTTTGAGTTGCTGCATTTAAATCATCTAAAAAATGTTCCATTTCTTGCATTTAAACCATATTAGGCTACATGATATAGCAAAACATATTTTACCCCTCACTAAGCATAATATAACAAAAATTGTAAATAAATGTGAGAAAGAGATAGTTCTAAAGCTGGAGGATGGAATTATGACCCTTATGATGTACCTATTAATGAGCCTCATCACCAACACCTCCAAGGTCATCACGAACTTAGATAAATCTGTTGAGATACTGCGAAATAATATCATTTTTCTACATCTTGATGTTCCGAAGTTTGTCTTGGAGGGCCATTTTTCTAGGATCACTACTATGCTCAAACAGCTTTGTTAGTGCCTTCCACATTTCAAAAGGAGTTTCTTTCCCATGGATATTTGAGACAATGTGGTCTTGCACTCCCTCCAATATTATTGTCCTCGCCTTGGTTATGTCTTTCTTCCATTGAGTTAGGTTCTAGGCATCAACTGATCTTGGTTTTGCAATGTCTGTCTTGACATAGTCTATCAATTCATTGTCATCAAGCACTGCCTCCATTAGATCCTTCCATGCAATGAAATTCAAGCTTCTTTCCATGTCATACTCTAATATCAACCAGTTGAAGGTCATTTTCTTAACACTGAAGAGATCCTGCTATACTAAAGCTGCAAATTCAAACCTCCTAAGAAACAACTTCGAAATTACTACTTTAATGTGAATCCTACTTCGATACCATGTAGAAATTTGGTGATAGAATTGCAACTGCTCATGAAATTTTTAATCTAAATCAAGAGACACAATTCTACTCTACTAATCTACGAAATTCAATTCATAATTTAGAACAACAATCTCAGACATGTAATAAGAAATAAAACACAGGCACAATATTTTTCTAAGGGAAAGCAACTACTAAAAAACCCCTTAAGCCTGCTTGCCTAAATAAGATGAATGGAGATGTATTACAATCGCTAGCTCATTTTGAGCTCAATCTGCAAGTGAATAACCTATCTCTCTGATGAATGAGAAGCTCTGACCCAAAATTAGTCAATTTCTGCCTCAGCTTGAGCCCCTATTTCCTTGCGCAATTCCCGAGGAATTAGGCCCTTGTTATTTAGGAATTTTTCTCCAATTAATTGCACAATTCCCAAGACTTATCATTTGATTGCATGCAACACCCGTACACTCAAGAATAGTTTGTATTTGATGTTACACTGCCTTGGAATCTCCACCACAACTGGTGTAATGCTCTCCCCCCATATTTACCCAAGCTAACTGGTCCACCAGGGTAAAATCATGACAAAGAGTTACTATGATGTGATTCAACTCCCCATTTGCAGTTAAGGAAGTGGAATCAAAAAAACAAAACCAATCTGACCTTTCTTAGGAGCTACAAAACTTTCAGGAGACAACCAACCCTTCCAAGTGCCCAAACCCTGAGACAACTTGTCATTTTGCAGCTAGACCCGTAGTCGCTCCCATGACAAGCCATGCATGCAACTGAGGCCCTCCAGTCGCTCCCATAGTAAGGCATGCATGCCACTATGTCCTCCTTCAAGCAGTTATGAGCTAGTGATCCCAGATTCTATGCTACATTTTCAGGGCTAGGTCTTAGGCCGCTACCCAAAACTTCTTGAAACTTCTAGAAATGATAAATAACTAAAGCTACTAATGAAAACATAGGTACAAGGAATTAACCTGACCCCTACTAGCCATGACAAGCATTTCGTCAAACATACCACAAACATGTAATCTACAGGTCATAACAACAAGTATGAGCATAAGGGTCTCAAACTTATTTGAGAGTTGTCAAGAAGAATTGATGCCTTATCACAATAACTACATTATCATATATTAGGTCATATGTACATTCATATTTCATGTACTAATAAAATCATGATGAGAGCCATAACCAAAGTCTATCATGAACCATGCTTATAACCAACATATATCCAACATAATAACAAAAGTAGAACAACCATAAAAACCACATATTAATAAGTACATTTACACATGAAATACTAAAGGAAAATGTGTTCTTATTAATGTATGTATAATCCAACCAAGTAAAGGACTCCCATGAACCACCCAAGAATAGATTGGGCTGAACCAAATCTTTCTTTTAGCCAATCACCCCCATACCATATTCCAAGCATGAATGTGGGACTCACAATAGAACCAATCAAGGATTCCTCTGGTTTTATCGTATATCCACCAAGGGATTCTTAGGCTCGAAACCCTCATCAATACAACCAGGCCTTACCACAATCCCACTAGATCACTAGGCCCTAAACAAGCGTGGATGCCTCCATATATCTCTACCTAAGTCATGAGGAATTTGTCCATCTCCACCTCCAAGCTTTACTGTATATCCTACCATTCACCGGTTGAGGATTCCTAGGCCCAACGAGGCTCCAACCTCTAGGCTTTAATGTATATCCCTCCATTCACCAGTTGAGGATTCCTATTCCTAACGAGGGCATACACAACCAGACTTTATCACAATCCCACCTTCACTAGTCGAGGGATTCCTAGGCCTTGTGTTTCTCCCCTGAGACCACCCCACTCAGTTTCAAAACCATCTGACAATCTAGCTCAAACAAAACAAGAGAACCCCATCACACCATGGCTGCAAGGAAATGGAAAGGCAAGGTTGATACCACTGTCATACCTGGAAAAACCCATGCCAAAGACACCAAGAGAACTAAAAACACACATGCATGTATCATGCATACCCAAACTAGCAAGCAAATCATACATGCAACTTGATACTTGCAAGTAATCCCACTATAGCCACTTGAATCCCACTGTTCCTTGCTTGATCCTTGCTTCCTCTTGCTTTCTTATGGTTCCTTTGCCTTCTTTCCTCCAATGCTAGAGTGCTCGAAGAATACTCTAAGTGTCCAAGACTATGAGAGAGAGAGAATAGAGAGGTAGCTCCAAAAATGAACTGGAAAAAGGTTGTGAACTGATCCTCATAAGCCTTTTTATTAATGAGGCCTCTATTTTCTTCATTTCCCATTATTTTCCTTCATTTTCCTCCTCACATGCAGCGTGTGACCTTTCACCTTCCTTTTCTCCTAATTTCCATTATTTTCATAAATAAAATGCCAATTAATGCCACTTTGCCTTTCCAAAGCCTTTGCCATTGCCTTTGCCAATTTCCTTAGCCATATTAAACCAAATGAACACCCACACTAGGATGTTTTGCCCAACATTCAGCTTGGAATCTGTGTCCCATGACCTTGGTTATTGTTTTTCCTTTATTACATGGAATTTTTGACGAGGGTTGTTATAGTCGGGAACTCGAATTCTTTGCATGAACTTTTTATTTTAGGTTAATTGACTAGTGAATTGGATTATTACTGAGTTAGACTACTGACCTACTGTACAATTGAGCTTCCACTAGTTCCTCCAACAATTAGAACTAGTTTAACTGAACACAACTGGACATAACTAAACTAGATTGCTAAAATTTAGCAATCACACATGCTTAATTGAACTCTAATCCCTCTAACGTGAGGTTACTGAGTTAACTAAGTGACAAGAGCCATGTCACACAAGTTAACTGCATCCAAGTTGTCTGTTGATGTGGAAATTCAAATTTTCTCAATTCAACTAAGTCAATATCAAATTGAGACTTTCTTGCTACACTTCTCAACAAAAATAACCACATTGAATACAAAAGATAATTTTATTAATTGAGAAGAAGATTAGTTTTTCCACTACATTTTGGAGGACCTGTTATCACTCCAGGAAACTCTCCTAGGTTGTAGATCGAATATGCCTGGTAACATGTAATATTCAATATTGTTCTCTGAACTATTGTAATAAATGATGGTTTGGATCAAGTTAGATAACCATTTCAGCTCTATTCTAACTCAAGACATGCATGAACACCCTAAAAAACACAAGGATTTAGACCACAAATGCTCAATAGTTTGTAGATTTAATGGATAGATGGAGAATACTGATAGTACCATAGATTGCATACACAAACATATATGAATGGCTAGATACAAGCAACAAATTAACTTACTGACTATACTGGCAGATGCATATATAATAACACATATAAATGGCTAGCTACAGGCAACAAAGAAGCTTGCTAATCTAATATATCAAAGCAGAGATAAGATGACAATTATCTGGCCTTAAACACACAGAAAACCTGAACAAACTGTTCAAGTGCAAGCGTAGAACAACATAAAGGGAACATACATTGAACAGCTAATGGAAAAAGAAGCTTATATTGCTTAGAATGAAGATGAGAAGCTTGAATGAACAGAGGAGGAATAATCTCTAAAAGTTGAACCCTCGTTACATCTACTTTTCAGATATTTATATCCTTTACAATGATATCAGCCTTCTGAGGCTTGAGAGGTCTTAATCGATCACTCTCTTGTTTAACTGTTTAATTCCCTGAAGGCAAGCATGGCTTGGAGGTTTTTCTCCTTCTGACAGAGGAATAACTACATTCATATATTTTGGGTGCGCTGGAAGGGAGCTGTCTCTTGAAAGAGATGCCCACAATCTCTTCTGTTGTTTTCGACTGTGTTGTGCTATGCTGCTCCATGATGTATCTGATTTGGGCCGTGTTGTGCTGTAGATTCCCATGATATTTTTGTTTTGGGCTAGTTGGGCATGCTGTGTTGCACTACAGATGCCTCTTGGCCTCAGTTTCTCTTCAAATTGTTTAATAATGAGTGTTTTCTGTTTTACATAGAAAACACTGTAATGTTGTAAACTCCTGCCAATGTTTGTTCCTTTCGGACTTTAAAAGTCCTCAAAAATGGTTTATTTACCCATCAGGTCCGCCCTTTGGGTCGCTGTCGCCTATCGCAGATGGCCTGGTCCCTTTGTTCCCTTCGTATTTTTGCAATATGGCGAAAACC
Organism: Pinus taeda; assembly: GCA_000404065.3. NCBI lineage: Eukaryota > Viridiplantae > Streptophyta > Pinopsida > Pinales > Pinaceae > Pinus > Pinus taeda. Next base: position 52,090 of record APFE031699452.1, on the reverse strand, counting down.
TTAAAAATCATGAAAAATGGGCCTTTGTGGACCTGAAAACATATATATATTTCACCTCTGAAACACATCGGGTTTGGACTGCATTGCTATATGCACTGCCAACATTCCTGTGTATTTCGTTAAATAATGAAACATATGAAAAATGCATTAAAAATGGCTAGGCGGCGGACTTCAAATATTATATAATATCATTCCTAAACCCTTTCAGGTCCGGGCTGTATCGCTATCGTTGTAGGCCAATGCTCCCTTCGTATTTTCGTTATGTAACGAAAAAAACATGAAATTGGGCTTTTGCGGACTTGAAAACATATGTACTTTGCTTCCCGAAACCCATCGAGTCCGGGTTCCATCGCATTGGCGTTGTCTTTGTTTCCTTTATTTTTCGTTACATAGCAAAACACGAAAAATACATTAAAATGGCCTTCGGGTCCAGCCAATCGGGTCGCACATATGCTTGTGACTAGGCCTTGTCCCTAGGTTGGCGCCAATAGCGATATTGTGATGCGATAAATCACGAGTCGCTCATTCCCCGGTCCTTTATATAACAGAACATGTGCTTCCCGCCGATGCGACCCGCCGATCCGATCATCTACAATCGCTGATTGGCAGTGTCATGCGCCCGCCTTTAGGCTGTCCCCTCTGACCGGCTGATATGCGATTTTCCACCTAGATTTGGGCTGTTGATCGGCTAGATCTAATGGCTGCTGTGTGATGCCTAGTTTAAGCCTGCGATAATGGTTTTTCCATGGTTTTAGAGTGTTTTGAGCTCCTGATAGTGTATTTCTGCCCTTCCAAGGGCTTTCCTGCCACGACCATTTCGACTTTGAATGATCCTTGAGAGGATTTTGAAGACTTTTGGGGGATACTTGGATCCTTTTTTTTGGACCGTTTGCCCACAAGGCTAATAGGACCCATCCGTTCTTTTGCAAGGTGAGCCATTCTCGGTGCCTTATTGTGTTACATTCTTCAATACCATGGGTGAATACCATCAATGGATACCACTTTCCATTTGAACAGATACATGTCATAAGAAAATCTTTCTTTGTTTTTTATATGGGCAAAAACTTCAAATTTTTCTTAAGTCTCAAAGTCTTTGAGGTGAGAGCTAATTCTACAATCCAATATGAGGGGGATGTGTAATTCCATCCATGCTCAACTTGGAGTTGACACGTGTCCCTTAAAAAATTAATTTAGATGAAAAAAGAATTGTCCGCTATAATAAAATCATAAATGATTATAGATATTTGGCTAGTTTTTTTTAAGAGCAAGATATCACATATTTATCTTAATCATAGATTTATCAAGCACTAAAAGGGATTAAATCTCTTGGCGTGTAAATATTTTTTCAAGTTTTGCATTCTAAAAAGAGGTTTGCATATAATGAGATTTGATCCCTCTCGACTCTTGGTATATCCATGTTTAAGATGAATTTATACTAGGTTATTCCCAACGATAAACATCGTATCGCATGGAATATTTCTTCCATGCAATATGCATTGTATTGCACCAATAATTTAACTTATGTGATATAGGATATATCACACCAAAAATTCATTAAATGTTACCTAAAATTCCCCTTTTCATTAAATTCTAAGGTTTATACAACCTATCTCATGCATTCTTAGCAACAATTTTCTATGGACTTATATAGGGTTCAAGCCTCACCAATTACCTAGGATTTGCATCAACTCCTTCCTATAAGTATACATTCTTTCTAAGAATACCAATTGGTAGGTTTCCTCTGCAATCCGTCTTTGAGAAAAGTCCTCGAGAAGGAATTTTAATAGGCTTTGCGGCATAAATTAGAAAATTTTCAAGTTCCAAATTCACACTTTACTAAGTGAACTATTAGAATAGAGTGACTTTCAATAATAAAACAAAGCGTGTCTAATCTCCAACTTGCAAAAACATTTATAAAAATCGCAAACTTAGTTCATTTTTGTAAGATTAAAGGCTATAGTACATGAGTTATATTACATAGTCATGCCATGTATTTGCCCAAGTATCCTATAGCCATAATATGAATTACATATCTTAACTATGAAAATCTGCAATCGTGTCATTTGTTCACACAATCTATCTTGACTAAGGCCATGTATGGATTCTAATTCCCTATAAGTAATCATTGGGGTTAAACATAAACTTAGCAAAATTGTTTAAATAGCATTCATGTACCCTTTGTAATAAAATAATTGGCATACATGAAATGGATTACTCAAAGCAAATATATAATAGACTTGAAGCAAATAATCTTCAACACTCAAGTCATAAAACATGAACATAAGCATCATCATGTTTTAATTTGCAATTCGTCTCTTTAATCAATCAATGCACACATCAATAGACTAAGGAAATTATACTTTATCATTTGTCAATGGAAACATCCCAACAAGATGCATCTTATTAGTAGATTGCATAAGGAACCAAGAGGAAGCACTTATCTATTGTGTAAGCCAAACTAATTGAGGTAGAGCCATGTTGCACTCAACCATAAGTTCTATTGCACGTATCATTTCTACAACAAGGCACACCTAAGCTAAGCTAGATACCACCAAGGTGAAGTAGGGTTCTCATAGAATGTTCACTCTTTTCCAAGCTTTCAAATTCCCAACCCAAAGGTCTCTCTGCTGAGTTCTTTTGGACCATCTAGCCAATCTAGCACCCCACTTCCTACCCCATACAACATAAGGAGGAAGCCTTCCTTATTTGTTGCAAAATATCTCTACAACATCTCCCTCTAGTGGTCTTAAGTGTGTGCATATAGGGTCCAACTACTATCCATTAACTCTAGCAACACTCTTTTTCTGTTAGCCTTCATAGCTTCTTTCCATGGTTTTTTTTCCACACAACATGGAAACCTTATGCTTTGTCCACTCAACTCATCATGTAAGCATTCTTGTTATTAAAACTCATGGATGCTTCCTTATCCAAGAGGCTTTACACCCTCTTTCCAAATTTCCTTTCGAGTCCTCACTCAATCCAAAGTATAAATTCAACCTCTCATCTAACAACATTAGCCTAGGAAGGACGTGCTCCTCCTTCCAACTAGTCACATGTCTCGGTGTGCATGCATTATTACCTCTACAATCATTTGTGTCTATGCAAGTTGACCTAGTCACCTCTTCTCTCCTTCAACCACACACACATGTGTTCAAATCATTGGAATCACTAACCCAACAACCACTCACATGCCTTCTAAGCATGAATTTATCCTCCATTTAGTTGCATGCCCTCTCTTCCTCCAAAAATGTAGGTGCTCCATAATGAGTGGAATGAATGAATGGATCCCTATGGGATTTTCCCCTCTCCCTGTTCATGGATCAAATAGTGAGATAATAACCCAAGGCATTGATCCCATGATGAGAGTACTCAATACCTATGTTTCCATAACTATGGGAAGGTGTACTTTCCACCGATCTCTTACATGTAGACACTCACCCCATTCTTATCATAATTGTGGAAGGTCACTCTCCCACCAGATTCATTCAATGATTGATTTTGATGGGTCAAAGGAGGATTTAATGGTTAATAAGAAAATGATTTAGGAAAATGGCAAAGAGATTATTTGGAATGTATAATTCCGATATAATCCCCACTTTTACCCTCTTGTGGTATAATTTCCCCTCTTTTATGTGCTCCCACCTCAATCAACTTTAGATATTTTATTAAGTGCATAACAATAATGTTTACAATGCTTACATTGCCATGTCATGTCTTCCTCATGGCGTAAACTAAAGCATCCATGCCAAAAAGTAATCGCCAATTAAATCATAATTAGTAACAAATAATTATGAGGATTATAAATTGGGGGTATTACAAAGTATGTTGTAGTGGAGACCAATATTATACTCATTTGGATCTTAACCTAGGATTGGTGTTATGAAACCAGCTCAAGAAAATATAGTAAAGATAGATCCACGCCTTAGAATTCAGCCTCTTCGAGGGGGAAACCTCCTTTACATTACATAAATGAACAATTCTTAGATGATACAAATGTAAAGACCTCCTTTCTATATATATGAGTCTAAGGGGTCATTACATAATCAGAGCCTACATAACAATAATAATGTAAAGGCACAATAATAACAATAGTGGGCTTTTATGGGGCAGAATAGTAACAGTATGGGCACTACATGGGTACATCAATATAATAAGGGGGTTGTACTAATAATAATAAGGGGTTACACTAGTAGTATAGGGGCCTAACATGCCCCTCTCCTTCAAAAAGTGTTGTCCTCAACGCTTGAGTAGTTCTTGATGCTTCTGTATAAACTTTTTGTCCTCCGATGTGGAATCTTCAACGGGTAAGTTCTTCCACTTGATGAGATACTCTGAAATTGATTGATTTCATAGCTGTCGGGTTCTTGTTTCTGTGATTGCTCCAGGTTCCAATATGATTTTTCCTTCCTCTTCAATTTCTGGCAATATTGTTTGAATTGGGATCTTTTGCAACTTTTGAATAAGTGGCCATACTTCTTCATCCTTCTTCGATTCATCCCTTGCTTCGTTTACCCAATCTAGTTGGATAATAAAAATAGCATAAAATAATGCTTCGACATCCTCATCCTTTCTTGAGAGTGCATCTGCAACAAAATTTTGCTTCCATTTTCTATAGATGATGTCAAAGTCATAACCCAACATATTTGTGATACATTTTTTCTATTATTCTAAAGATAATAGTTGTTCTAAAAAGTATTTAAGAGTATCATTATCCATTTTTACCATGAAGTGTCTTCCCATTCGGTAAGGTCGCCATTTTTTAAGTGCATGTAGTATTGCCAACATTTCCTTTTCACAAATAGCTTGCTTGAGATGTAGCAGTAAAAATACCCAATCACCTACATCAAAACATTTTTCACTACGATGTTGATCTACCTGTTGATTCATTCAA
>APFE031699452.1:0-47179 GCA_000404065.3 Pinus taeda | reverse complement strand
GCCATACTTCTTCGTCCTTCTTCCATTCATCCCTTGCTTCGTTTTTCCAATCTAGTTGGATAATAGAAATAGCACAAAACAATGCTTCCACATCCTCATCCTTGAAAAGTCTTCCCATTCGGTAAGGTCGCCATTTTTTAAGTGCATGTAGTATTGCCAACATTTCCTTCTCATAAATAGCTTGCTTGAGATGTAGCAGTAAAAATACCCAATCACCTACATCAAAACATTTTTCACTACGATGTTGATCTACCTGTTGTTTCATTCGATTTTGCACCAAAGTAGCATTATCCTTTAAAAGTTGGAGAGCTTGTTGTTGATGCACGATGTGATCTTTCACCACTTGAACCTTTTTCTTCTTGATATGTCCTTCTATCTTTAGAGTTTGAGGAGTGATAATTTCTTCCAATCTTTTACAATATATGGTGGGATTCATTTCTTGATGCTTGATGTGATCTTTCACTTCTTGAACATTTTTCTTCTTGATATGTCCTTCTATCTCGATAGTTTGAGGAGTGGTATTTCCTGCCAATGCTTTACAAGATATGGTCTGATTCATTTCTTCTATCTCTAGGGTTGGATCCTGGCGTATATCCTCTTCTTTTGATGTTTCTTGATCCTTTTCTTCCTCCTCTTCATACTCTATGTAAAATAATTTCTTCTCAACACACTTATGACCTTTAGTGCATTTGCTATCACAATTGTAACAAAGCCCTTTTTCTCTTTTTTCTTCCAATTGTTGTGGTGTAACCCTTGTAGGTTGTGGAAGGCTAGGAGAAACAACACTTCCATCTTCATAGCTGTGAGGGTAGAATTCATTGTTGCCATAATTTCACTTTCTAGTATGTCACAAAGCCCTTTTACTCTTTCCAATTGTTGTGGTGTTGCTCTAAAGAAGGTGTTGCTCTTTGTATCCTCATAATGTGCTATCATTTCCTCTGTGAGAATTGACCACGTAACAAGTCGTTTACAAGAAAAAATCCCTTTATACCATAAAAATTGATCCGGTTCTAAATATGAAGATGCAATACATACCTTTTGTAATAGTGGTACACCATGTAGATCAAAATATTGCTCAATCTGAAGTATCCAATTTACCGGATCCTTCCCATCAAACTTCCTCATCTTGTTTTTTCTTGATTTTAGGAGCTCGATATTGAAACGACTATAACTCTGTACTTTCAGATCTTTAAGTTCTAAAATTTTTACCTAAAGTAGCCCTCTATGTCCTTTTTCCAATGCCACCAGTCTGACCCCAATTGGATTCTCCAATGAAGAGTTATGCCAAATCTCCCACAGTGACCTGATTATAGACCTTTCCATAAGAGCGAACTTGTATGAAGTGCCACGTGTCACTATTTGGACCTTTGGATCTGAAAAATATCTAGAAGAAACTACAGTCCATCCTCTTTCTGTACTTTTTTGTGAAATTTCAATCCGATGCTCAGAGAGAAAGTTATGACGATTTTCCCCAGGTCACTTGTTTGGAATGTAATTTATAAGTCTAGAAAAAGACCAACTTCCTCAGATCATATCTCCGCAAATATAGCGCAAAAAATTCTGAAATTCGGACCCAAGATTCAGCCCGATTTCGTCTCAAATGGGTTGTTTTTTTTATCTTCTGAAACTTCGCAAAAAAAAGTTATAGCGAAAATGCCACAATGACCTGTTTGTAGCAGCGAAACCCTAGAATTCAAAGCTCTGATACCAAATGTTATAAAACCAGCTCAAGAAAAGATAGTAAAGATAGATCCACGCCTTAGAATTCAGCCTCTTCGAGGGGGAAACCTCCTTTACATTACATAAATGAACAATTCTTAGATGATACAAATGAAAAGACCTCCTTTCTATATATATATATGAGTCTAAGGGGTCATTATATAATCAGAGCCTACATAAAAATAATAATGTAAGGGCACAATAATAACAATGGTGGGCTTCTATGGGGCAGAATAGTAACGATATGGGCAATACATGGGTACATCAATATAATAAGGGGGTTGTACTAATAATAATAAGGGGTTACACTAGTAGTATAGGGGCCTAACAATTGGTAATAGGAAATCTCTAAAATCAACAATTTTGCTTACTACCAATGGTAATTATTGTTACAATTGACGCACTATTTTGAGATATTTTCTAACTTAAGCTTATTGATCAAAATAATGAGGAGACTGTCAGGAAATTGATAGGGATCTTACCAATGACTAGGGAAAGGTTGAAGAAGATGACATTGATAATGAATGATAATGAACTGTAACACAACAGTGGTAAAAGACAATGCTTTAAACACAAAGTAATAAATTGACATGACGGACAACAAGCTTCAAGGAATTCAATAATATATCCAATATATCTTGTATATAATGTAGGGTACTATAACATATTTGTAGAATCTCAACTACTTCTGGTTTTCTAGTTTTATCCAAAACTATTACTAGCAAGTAATGTCATGTCCTATTGGAGTATCTCCTTGCATGAATCACTTAATAGTGATCCAAATTGGATCATTATATTATTTTTCATCCATATTGATGCTTTTATAGAGGAAAAAAGTGGAGGAATCAACTCATAGGACCAATTTTATTGGCAAGTCCCAATTTGGCGAATTGGGGTTTGAAACCTTTCAGAAACAATTTGAGGCATTAAACAACATTTTATGGGGGTATAAATTTGTTGTTTAGGTGATGTAGCACCCATAAAAATTATTTGAAATTTAGATACCTTTCCATCAACATAAGAAAGACCTCAAACAAAGTATGTATGAAAAAACTATGTAACCGAAAGTTGACTTTCCTATTTTGTCCACCATGATTAGAGAGGATGTCACATAAACCCCCATTATTCATGGAAAGTGGGATAACCACATGATAATTATGAAGAATACTATAGAGGAGTCCATATTGTAACTATAGTTAATAGTTGAAGGAGTCAAACTTAGCCAGTTTTAGGTTATCGAGTTTTGTTATAATCCGTCCACTAGGAGGAAAGGGGGTTCCATTCTATTCGAGTGCATTTTGTTCCCTAGATGAGCACAATAGTTGAGAGAGGATAAAAAGAGAGAGAAAACAAAGAGGGTTTTTGCACTATAGCAGCTAATGGGTCACATGTATCACTCCTTTTCACTTGCATCGATTTCCATTCATGGAAAGAGAGAGGAAAGTAGCCTCACCTTATGGTTGGGTTTTCTTCTATAAGGGTTTTATTTCATTGTTTTCTATTTTCAATATTTTATTTATTGCATGCACAAGCATAACATAGTAGTAAACAAATCCCAAAATCTAAGAAGAAATTAACTCTCATAGTTTAAGTTTCAAATTTTCAAATATATTTTAGTAGATTAGTTGTGATGAACTATCTAGTAAAATATCCATGGTAGTTTAGGGATCAAATAAAGTCTATATTTAAATCAAACTTACTTTATTCTTATTCATCCCACTTTGTCCTAAAGTATATTCCCACTGAGATCTTGTCAAATGGCAGTGTTTACGCATGAAAATAAATATTTATATAAAAACATCTTATATCTATGTATAAATTTAGGTAACCTATATTGACATGACCTCGAGGGGGCATACAAGGTTAAATGTGTATGTAATAAAAATTATTCCAATTGATTTAGATTGGATAATTATATTATTTTTCATCCATATTGATGCTTTTTGAGTGGAAAATAGAAGGAATCAATGCACATGATCATTTTTACCCTTCATCCCAGTTTGGAAAAATTTGGGTCAAAAACTCCAAGAGTTGTATGAGGCCTTAAATGAAGACCTTTTATGTTCTTACCATACCATAAAACTAGATCCCATAATTTACACATTGATAGCTTTCCAACAATGCAAGAATCACCTCATTTGGAGCTCATATGAGAAAGTTATGCCTCCCGGAAGTTGACCTATCGAAATTGACCACCATAATTTGAGAGGATGCCATGTCAGCCCCCGTTATCAATGGAAAAGGGGGTAGCCATGTGACCCTGATGAATAAGACTCTAGAAGAGTCAATATTTTAACCCTGGTTAAGGTTTGAAGGGGTCAAACCTAACCACTAGTAGGCTATAAGGGTGTGTTATAATTGGGCCATTGTGAAGAAAAGAGGTTCCATTCCTTTCAAGTGCATCTATTCCATAGAAGAGTAGAGTAGCCGAGAGGGATAGGGAGAGAACACACAAATTTGATTTGTGCACTATAATATTCCATGAGCCATAAGCCTTACTTCTTTGTACTCATGTCCATTTTCTATTTAAAGAAAGAGAGTAATGCAACCTCACCTTCTAGCTGGGTTTTCTCTCGAAAGAGTTTCCCAACTTATATCTTGTGTCAATCATGGTTTGTGAGCTTTTCTTTTGCTATTCTCTATTTCTTTCATAGTTATAATTTGCATGTGTACACAATAAATAGTAATTTACAAAATCAGAAAACTAAAGAGAAATAAACCCTCATAGTGTAGATTTTAGATTTTTAAGTATAATTTTATCAAATCTCTTGTAACGAACTGTCTGGTGGAATATCCACAACAATTTACAAATCATACTGGTACCAGAGTAAGTTTCTTTGGGTATATTGTGGATATTTGTAGGGAATCTAGATTAGTTAAACCAAAGGTCATAAAACCCCATTCATGGCTGATGAATCTATGAATAACCCTCATGATCCTACAGAGGAAAGGTTTTGCACCTGGAAGCAAAAGTTGTAGATATAAACTGTAACGTGAATCTCCTCATGGTGACATTAACTAATAAGCTCAGGTTATTTAGATAAGATGCAGGGTGTTATGTAGAGGTATGATAAAAGGGGAGATGATGAGACTGAGAAGAAATAAAGAATAAGCTGAAGAAAGGACCTATAAAAGATCAACCCAATTCGAGTGCCATGAACCATTTACAATCCCTGTTCAAAATGGAAGTGAAGGTTGATATCAAACTGTACCAAGGTGAGATCAACACTTTGAAGCTAAATCACTTGTTGCAACAATTAGAAGTTTATTTCAATGTTCATCATATAGAGGAAGAATAAAATATTTCATTTTCGCTACTAAAATTAGAGGGCCATGCCCTAACGTGGTAGGAAAGCCACACGAAGACCTTGAATTTGGAGGGATATCCTCCAGTGACTAAGTGGGAGGACTTTAAAACCATCATAAATTTACAATTTTACCTTATCAAGTATGTGGAGGATCAGTGGTTTTGATGACACTACTTCAAGAAAAAGTAGGGCTAGAGTGTACAGGAGTACACCAAAAAATATGTAAAGATGGCCATAATATTGGGTATCTCCCCAAAGAACCCAGATGTACTCCTCAAGTATCTAGGGTGTCTACATAGCCATCTATAGAAGCAAGTGATGTTGTTCAAGCCCATATCGGTGGAGGCATGTGTACAAGCACAATACCTAGAGAACATAGGCCTAAAGAAAGGGAAATCAAGTGGATTGAAGCAAAAGGAGCACCAAGAAGCTTCTAAGAAGGGGAAGAAGAAGTGGAAAGGGGGAAAGATAGAAAGATGATATCCACAACACACTAGTGCAAATATCTTAGCAACAACTGTAGCCATTGTGACATTGACGGTCATACAAAGGAGAAGTGTCAGAAGTTGCATTTGAAGCTTAACCTGAAGAAAAAAAAGAAAGATAATAAGGAGAAGAATATCATGGCCAATGGTTCAAGCAACCGGGTTGATAACATCTCAGATGGATGAGAAGATCATTCATACATAAGTGTAGAAGGAGGTGAATATGAGTAGCCTACAACAATATGAAGAGAACGGAAATACCAAACTCTTCCATATAAAGGTATGGGTTAAAAAGATAAAGATTGATGCTTTGTTTGACTCAAGATTGCAGGAAAGTATCATTGCAGCAAAGCTGGTCAACAAATTGGGATTGGAAGTTCATGATCATCCGATTAATTTCAACTGGGATGGGTAAACAAAGATGTAAAGATAAATATAGCAAAAGAGTGAAAAATTAGATTTGTTATAAATGTTGATTTTATTGATGAATTAAAACTAGATCTAGTTCCCCTTGATGTATGTGGATTGATGCTTAGAAGTCCCTACATATATATGTGAGATTTAATCCTCATGCAAAGAGCCAACTAGTACTGGCCCATCAAGGATGGAAAATTGTTAACCATCAACGCACACAAACGTAAGTTAAAAAAATCTCTAGTATGTGCCAACCAAGCCAAGAAACTGATCAATTCTAGAAGGAGGTATATCTTATTGTTTTTAAGAGAAAATAATTTTGTAGAAGGGTCAATGAGACAAAAGGCATCCCTAGAGGGGTGTGTTAAGAAACATAAACATTAACTGGAAGAGTTGCTACAAGAATAAAGGGATGTGTTCCAAGAGCCTAAAGGGCTACAACTTAAGAGGGAAGTGGAGCATGAGATCCAATTATTGCCGGAGTCCCCATTTCCAAACATTGGGTTGTACAAGCAGTCTGTTATAGAAGTAAGTGAGGTGAAGAACCAATTATAACAACTACTAGAACAAGGTGTCATTTTACCGAGTACACCACCATGTGGGTCACATATCATCATTGTGCCAAAAAAGGATGGGACTTGGTAAATGTGTATAGGTTACATGGCATTGAACAAAATTACGCTCAAGATCATGTACCCATTGCCCATAATAGATGGTCCATTGGATCAATGGTAATAAGCGAAATACTTCACCAAGCTGGACTTAAAGTGTGGATATCACTACGTTTGACTCAAAGAAGAAGATACCTAGAAGACCACCTTCAAAATTAGGAAAGGTTTGTATAAGTGGTTAGTCATTTCAATCGGCCTATGCAATGCACTAGCTACATTTGAGAAGTTAATGAATGATATATTGCACCCTTTTATAGATTCATTTGTTATTGTGTTAAATTTTACGTATGTTCTATGCTTAGAGAAATTTATTTCAATTTTCATAGTTAGCTCAATATCGTTTCCATATTAGCAATCACATCAGCATTAAAGTAAACTGCAGATAGAACATAAACATAAATCGTAGAAGACAAGCCAAGACAAGAGGACACAAGATGTGGCGCTAGCCAGGGACAAACCCCAATGTGGGGAAACCCTTGATTAATTCTTCTTATATGTTCTTCAATAGTTCAGCACAGAGAGAGAGAGAGAGAGATAGTACGTTTACAACAAAAGTCAACACTTTGACTTATCTAGATAAGAGCATAGATAATCTCTAAGAAGATGATACATGAGATCAGTTGAAGACATGCTACTTCAACTAATTCTCCAAGGTGACCCCTTCACCTATCGTTGTGCTGCATTTCGTCATCATGCTGCACCTCACCACTCTACACCATGATACACCCATCATCACTATGCTGCATCTCATCACACTTCATTAATCATGAATGTACCCATCACATTACTACATTATGTGCCATTGCTATACCATGTTACCATACTGACCTATGCTCTGGCTGCACCTTGCTTGCTTGTTGTCCCTAGCATGCTTGTTGTCCCTTGTTAGCTTGTTGTCCCTAGCATGCTTGTTGTCCTTAGCATGCTTTTTGTTGCATGCTAGCTGTCCTTTGCATGCTAGATGTGACATTGCATGCTTGGTGTATATGCTACTAAGTACCATACAATTGTCCCAATGTTAGTTAGTTGTCCTCTGCATGCTTCTCTCCTTTGGAGACAGATGCTCTGACAATTCTCGGTAGTTCCGGTAGTTCCTAGTAGTTTCGATAGTTCTGACTATTCCTGGCAGTTCCGATAGTTCCCAACATTTCCGACAATTCCGGTAGTTCCGATAGTTCCCAATAGTTCTCGACAGTTTTGGTAGTTCCGATAGTTCTAGAAGTTCCCAACAGTCCTGGCAGTTCCCGACAGTTACCGACAGTTTCGGCAGTTCCTGACAGTTCCGACAGTTCCCTGTAGTTCCTGAAAATTTCGGCAGTTCCTGGTAGCTCTGGCAGTTCTCGCTAGTTCCCAGTAGTTCTGGCTATTCCCGACAGTTCTAGCAATTTTGATAGTTTCGGCTTTTCCCGACAGTTCCAAATTTTCTCAGCAGTTCTGGCTTTTCTAGGTAGTTCCAACTATTCTTGACAGTTTCAACAGTTCCCGGTAGTTCCAACTTCTGCCCTCTAGATTAGGGCAGCGTTATCCCTTATGATCTCTCCTCCTACTAAAACCCAAAGACAAGTAGAGAGGAAGAGTTCCCAAGTGTGTTGAAATGACTTGAAGGCCACCTCTATTTATACTAAAACGTTGAGCACAAGTGGAGTTTATTTGGTTGTTGGCCGACCTTGACAAATTGTCCCATAACACAAATAAATTCATATCTCCATGAATACTTATCGAAATCGGATGATCTTTAGATCAATCCTACACCTCTCTATGAGAGGGATCCAAGAAAAATATAAGCTTCCATCAATAAGATGACCGACATGGAGTTTGGACCTAGTTTCCAATTTTAACACTCCCTCTCAACTAGGGAGAACTCCATCCGCTGATCCATATGTCCAACTATACTATCTCTTCCATCAGTGCCCTACACTGCTCTGCTCTATTGAGATCTACTTTGCTTTTCTCTGCTCTGCTGAACCATGAAGAAGAAGAATTGATCGAGAATGTCTCATACCATTCTCTATTGACCCGAAGTCAGTTTCATCTGAAGAGAGTGTGTCACATCACTCTTACTGGCCCGATGTCAGTTTTATTGATCCCAGATCAATATCACAAGAGAAAGTCTCAAAACACTCATACTGATCCGAGATCAATGGAGGTCATCCTAGCATAGGGAGTACGGTAGATACATTGATGCGTCCATTGATAGTACTACTATGGTCCCTAACCCCATTTCTCTACTCATTGATCAGATGGGAGGTACTTCCCATGAGTCCCAGACTGCATGGGTAGGATGCCTTGATAGGAGAATTAATCATCATGTCTATAGGAGAACGAATCATCCTGCCCCAGAGTCGCCACGGGAGAACTAATCATCCTGGCCCATAGGAGAACTAATAATCCTGTTTCATAGTTGCCACGGGAGAACTAATCATCCTGGTCCACAGGAGAACTAATCATCCTGTTCCACAGTTAACATGGGAGAACTAATCATCCAGACCCATAGGAGAACTAATCATCCTGTTTCACAGTTTCCATGGGAGAACTAATCATCCCAACCCACAGGAGAACTAATCATCCTGTTCCATAGTTTCCACGGGAGAACTAATCATCCCGGACCACAGGAGAACTAATCATCCTGTTTCACAGTTGCCATGGGAGAAATAATCATCCCAGCCCACAAGAGAACTAATCATCCCGGACCACAGGAGAACTAATCATCCTGTTTCACAGTTGCCATGGGAGAAATAATCATCCCAGCCCACAAGAGAACTAATCATCCTGTTCCACAGTTTCCATGGGAGAACTAATCATCCCGACCCATAGGAGAACTAATCATCCTATTCCACAGTCGCCACGGGGTATCACAAGGGAAGGTTGAACCTATCATCTTGTACATATCGCACCACCAGGGGAGGGTGAGTTTCCCTGTGGTCGTATGTTGCTACAGTAAGTGCCCCAAGCCCCCCAGAGCTCCCAGAGCTCAATGCATGCAACATGCAGGACCCTTATAAGAAGGTCTCTCAATGACTCCAAGTTGTTATAGCTCCAAATATCACCCTTGGTATTTGTGATGCTTGGTTTATGGCCTAGGGCAACCCCTCCTTCCAGACTTGGTCCAAATATTTTAAAAATAGTGTTTTACTCCCTGTACACTACTTTGCCCCGTGATAAAAGCATGTACATGCGGGTTAATCAATACCCAACCCGCATATATGTGTTAAAACACTTAAAAAAATTAAATTTCCTTAACTATGGGCGGAGATCACAGGTTTTACCTATTGATTACCTCCTAGTGCCCATGGCCCAACTGTTTCCCAACTAAAAAACTAATCGGGATAAGTATAAATAGACTTCTATGGGAAGGCCTTAAGGAGGAGAAGAGATAGAATTACTATACTGAGATTATCCCCTGACTGAGTCTGAAGTATCCCTGTGCCTCAAGCACTTCCCCAAGTTTCAGGAAACCCTTGTTTCCTTGAGTGTTGATATGCTCCCACTTGCTTGAGATATCATGGTATTGGTTATGGAAGGAGGCTGTTGAAGACTGGGACTGGACGGATCTGGAGGACGGTTCCGCTTGGACCCAGAAGAAGAAGACTCAAGTGAATTCTCTTTGTGTTGGTTATAGCTTTCTACTATAAAAAGAAACACTGTCTTGTTCTTGAAATTAACTTTGTTTATTCATCAGATACTATTGTAATTCATGTATGAATGTCATTTTGATGTATAACTAATCATCTTTCTTATATGATATAAAGTTGATTTCATTAAAATTCTTTATCTATATGCTACTATGTATGTTCGGATTGGTTGATTTGTAGATTCGAAGATCATCAGGAGTTTCATAGGGTCTGAACCTTGTTGGAACTACCCAAACGAAGGATATTCGGGTATGATCGCTATCACATAGTTTGTTTATATAAGCATGTTGCCTGAGTTGTATGAGTGTTTCTTATTGTAGTTTGCTCTTGCTCTGTTGGGGTTTCAACCCAAAGCCCTAGGGTAGTTATTCTCGTAACATAATTGGCGACTCCACTGGGGATAACAATCTTGTTATTCCTAGTTTGGGTTGTTCAGTGTCAATCGGGGCTCAGTTCTTGGTTTGTTTGCTGTGATAATGTTGTTTGGTCGAGTAGAATCTTAGACCTTAAGTTTGATCTTTTTGATCTGGCTTCATTTTTTATTTTTCTTGCAAAGTTGTGTATACGCACTTTTGTCTGTTTATAGTAGCGTACACACGCTTGTTTCTGTGATGTGAACCCGCGTATACGTGAGTTTCCTTTGTCAGAAGCGCGTGTACACACCTCTGTGCTTGAGCGTAGTCGCATATACCATTTTTTGCATGCTTTTTTCAAATCTTTTTGTCCAGAAAGATTTGTTTCTTGGTCTGTTTGGTTTCTGAGTGGTTAGTTTCTGTCTTTAGAATTTAATTATTCAGTGAGCTTACTATTTTGAATTCTCTTCTGCTTTGAAAAGTTTTCGGCCTAGGTTTGCTTTTGAGTGAGTTTTATGATTTGTGTTTGGACACACAAGACTTCTTATAGAGGTTCTTGATTGTTCTGGTCCTCTGGAAGAACATATTGTTTTCAACCTTTGTGTCAAGCTTGATTATTTGTCTACTTGCTTTGCTTTCCATCATTTCGTGGCCTTACAAATTTTCTTGCTTTTTGAAAGTTTCTTTTTTATGAATTTGAAAGTGTTTCTTTCCTGACTTCTTGGTCAGTTTCTCAAAGCTCTTTGCTGCGGTTTGGGTCGATTAGTACAAGTTGAAGCCCTTTTGTTCAGTTTTCATTCGTTGTCGAATTGGTAACTTGCAAAGTTTCCTTGTGCTCTTCTTTCGGTCTTTGAGTCTTTGGTGGCATATATAGTGCTCTCGAAAGGTTGTTTTCATCGCTTCTTGAAAAAGAAAAGTCCTTAAAAAACATTGTTTTTGTCTTATTTTTCCAAGTTTGATTTTGGTTTCTTTTGATTTTTTTAAAGTGATTTGTGATCTTTTTTATTAGTCCTTCTTGTTTGGAGAGGATTTTGTATTCTTTTCAAACACTTAAGTTGGCTTATTAATAAGTTATAAACAATTGCTTTCATTCTTTTTAGAGTAGTCTAGGATCTTGCATTATCATGTACACCTTGCATTAGGGTAGTTTTGTATTATTAAAGCATCAATAGTATTTTTAGT
This sequence comes from Pinus taeda, assembly GCA_000404065.3. Lineage (NCBI taxonomy): Eukaryota > Viridiplantae > Streptophyta > Pinopsida > Pinales > Pinaceae > Pinus > Pinus taeda. The sequence goes on along the minus strand of APFE031699452.1, from coordinate 35,415 downwards.
TTTTTGTGAGTGTGAAGCGTGTTATAAGAAAAGAAAAGAAAAAAAAAGTTTTTGCTTTATAGAAGTTTCTTAGAACCCAAGTAGAAATTTCTTTTCATCGAAGAAAAAATGATTGCATTTCATATAGGATTAGTTTTTCATTAATTTCTTTTGCGTCATACAAACACCATCGGTTTCATTTCCATTTATCCCTTTGACTTAAAAGAACAACCATTTAAGTCAAGCGCTTAATAAAATAAACTAGAACTTTTTGTATTGTCATTAGAATACACCAACAAGTTTTAGGTTTATTTAGGGCCTTGGATTAGGCGAGAGGAGAGTAAACTCTCCAAGGCCACTCTAAATTGTAAAACATAGAAGTTTGATTAAAGAGTGAAATCCAATAGCGTTAGGGAGACCGGGAAAGATCCGTGACTGGGAGTCAAGCATGAGGGTTCGTGAAGATAAGGACGAGAGATAGCCCCTCTCTTACTTGTCGAATCTTACCTCACGACTGTTCCGCCTAGCTTCTGATACGAGTTGGTGTCTTTAGTTGCCTATCTTAGGGATCCACATAGTTGGTTGTGGAGGGGAATCCCATGGAACCTGAGGTTGACATTGCATCACGTTTAGCGGTACTTCTAGAGGGCACCCTTGCGAAGCTTGGGGGCTTGCACCGACAAAGGTTGTTGTCTAGAGGTTAGCGTAACTACCTCTGATACCTTCGCTAGTAGACCTGGGGTGTAATTACCCCAGTCTATTTTCAGAAGGCCCTTATTATTAAGTTTCTTGTATTTTGGTGTTCGTTCCTAATCACCCAGAGCGGAAATACTTGGAAGTTGTTTGATTGCAGATCTCTTTAGGGACATTTTTAGTGTGTGTTCTGTGCTCCTAGTCGGCCTAGCTTTCAATTTTCTTGAGTCTTTAAGTAGATCTTATAAAAATAATTCAAAGTGGTTGACCGACCATCTCGATGGTCCCGGAGACTTCATGGGCTTTCACTTACAAGTCCAAAGCCTTCTCCTAGAAGGCGTAGGAGTGATTCTGTCAGTGGTTTTTAACCAGTGGCAGCAGGCACATTGGAGATTGATCCTCTGCTTGGGGGCATTAGTTCACAAGATAGACCTGGTACTACTACAGAGTTAGAGAGGAACACACTAGTTCTTTCTCGATTACTCTTCCAGTCGAAAGATAATATTGAAGTAGAAGAGCTTTCAGAGTCGGTAGTGGCTTCGAATTCTCCTCTCCCTCTTGATCATCCAGACATATTGTTATACGTTGGAACTCTGACTCATAGGCCTTCAAGCCCAGGTCCACACACATCTATCCCTTCGATGACCATTGCTGGAAGCATGACATCCACCACGGGTGTTGCGAGCATGCACACTCCCATATCTGTGCAAGGGGGAGGAACTATTTCCATCCCTTCTAACACTCCCAACACTTCCTTATTTTGGTCTACTTCCATTCCGTCGACGAGTGGAAGTTCTTAAGCTAATACGTCCTGTTTTGGATTTTTCCCTTTTGGAATGCCCTCTCAAGGTATTCCTTCAGTTCCGTTGAATATACCATCAACCGCCTCCACATCCATGATGAGTGGATCGACTTCATTTCAGGGTTTCCCATTTGGAAGCGGTCACATACCACATTCCAATCCGACAGTAGGGTCTATGCCTTTTCCTTTCAGAAGTCAAGGTGGTAATCCCTTTCAGAGTTGGACAAACCCTGTGGTTAGTGGGATAGGAGCTGGGAATCGGTTTTTCGGCCAACAAGGGAATGTGCCATATTCCTCAGTTAATTCATTTCAAAGTTTTTCACCCTTTTCTAACGCTTGGAACCCTTATCGGGGGCTGTCATCTCCTTTCAATACTTCGTTAGAGGGTAACTTTATCGGTTACGGAGGATTTTTAGCTGGAGTTGGTCAAACTTCGGGTTTTGCCGGACCACAACGATCACACTTTGGTGCAGTAAGTTCTACAAGTTACTTTGGGCAACCTGGTGCCTTTCAAAATCCAGGTCATTCTTTTCAGACCTATGGGAACCCTGCCCAGTTCGGATGGAATCCCCAAGGTCCACTACGACTTCCTTTTCTGGCCACGCTTAATCTGTCAAACTTGACTAAATTGACGAATGATCCAATTAGGTACAATCTAGCTTGGCCTTCGGTCCCAACTAAACTTCCATCATATATTCCAAAATTGGAAGGGAAGAATGGTGAAGACTCGGGAGACCATGTGACCACATTCCATTTATGGTGCTCATCTAACTCCTTGATCGATGATTCAGTCAGGTTGAGGTTATTTCAGTGCACCTTAATAGGGAATGCGGCCAAATGGTATATAGAGTTGCCAGGGGACACTTTTACTTCTTTTGGTGATTTGGCTAATATTTTCTTAAACCATTTTCAGTTGCCTGTCCATTATGAAGCCAGAACTAAACTTCTAGCCAATTTTCATCAAAACACGACAACTCACATTTTAGATCATATCTAGGAATGGAGACAGAAAAAGAGGCTTATCAAAGCCGAAATTCCACCAGAGTTCCCCCTCGAATGGTTTCTAAAATCTTTACAACCTGAAATCTCTAAGGATGTTTCTCTCTCCGGTGTTTATTCGGAAGAGCAAGCTATTTTTCGAGCCCAGCAATAAGAGATATATTCTCCGTCTAGGACTCTTCAAAAAATCTTACCCGATGCTCCTAGGTCCAAGGTTGATTTAGCCAAACCGAAGCCTAGTCCTCATGCTAATGGTATAGTTGGATCAATTGACACAAATACGGTGAACCTTTTGAACCAATTTCAGTAGTTGTCTTTACAAACTGCTTCTTCTAACTAGGCAACATCATCTACACCTTCGTCCTCCCAACCTACCTCCATTAATGCCATCTAGGCTTCTAACCCCAAAGGAAATCAACAATTCGATGGGAAGAAGAAGGGATGAGGTAAGAAGAAGAATCAGGAAGGGAAGGGTAATGCAAACAAGCTCGACAACAGTTCCGATGAGGGTAGAAAAGAGTCTAAAAAGAAAGTTAAATTTTCATGCAAGTTATGCAATGGAGATCATTTGACTCACCTTTGCCCCAAGATTTAGGATGCTCAATGCTTGTTAGTGCAGCAAGGGTCCTCTAGTTCACAAGCTATCCTGACTAACCCTTTTCCCCAAGGGTAGCAATTACTTGTTGGCGTGGACTTGAACGCTGGTACCTCCGCAGGGGGCAACCAGGAAGGGGAAAATTCCTCAAATGTGTATATGATGAAATCACATGTCGATGTTGCCACATGTGGATGAGATTACGGTGAAATAGAAGCATCTATGGCAAAGTCTTTTCCCAAAACCTCAGACCCGCTTCATATTGAACGACCCTCTGTTGATTCTATACCTCGGATACTGAAAGGTTCCGCTAAGCGCTCATCGATTAACCCTAATGCTAGGGAAACCCAGAACTACTCGATTGTAGAAGATCTAGCTCAAAGTCCATGTGTTATGTCTGCATTGGAGGTACTCCAGTCGTGTCCTGCTCCAAGAAGTGCTTTGCTTTCAGTAATCGGGGTAGTAGATCCAAAAAAATATTTAGTGCTCACTTTTGATATGCTCAATGTCAAAAAGGGACTTCCTCATCATATGGCTTTCGAGATAAAGTCTACTTACCAGGAAACCAATACTTTTTCAGACAGTTATAGATGAGGGAGCTTCCACATGCGTAATGTCTATGTCATGTTGGAAGGCCATTGGATCACCTTCAGCTATTCCTTCATTGACTCTCTTAACAACATTTGATGGCCATTCTCATAGGCCACACGAAATTATCCCTGCTTTTCCTATATGTGTTGGAGGAAAGGTCGTTAATATTGAGGTAGAAATCGTTGATGCCAACTTGGATTACAACCTCCTATTAGGAAGAAATTGGATTTATGAGATGGACACCATAGTTTCATCTATGTTTTGTATCCTTTGTTTTCCTCAAGAGCGAAGAATTGTTAAAATTGATCAATTAGATTATTCTTCGGGTGATTCTCGTGCAACTTTGGATTCTACCATTCCATTGGTGGATAATCCTCGTCAACCTATAGAGAATTTACGAGTAGGGATGTACTCTTCCTTGATGGGTATATTTGATCTTTCCCCTCCTACAACTAGAATCAATGCAATTTCATCCTCCAAGGGGCCTTCACAGAAAGAGTTAGAACTCATTATTTTTCGGACCCTTAGACCTTACCTTCATCTATGACCACATTAGATGGAGGCTAGGTTGGTGGAATGGCATTCCCCATGTCTGCAGCAGAGCTTAGTTACCAATCTATCGTTAACTCTGCAGACAACAATCCCACTCCTTTTTTAGAAGAGGAGTTAGATGGTGATGTGGCTCCAGCTTGGACCCTTGACTCTACTTCTGCTCCGAATTGCTTAGATACAGTTTTACCATATGACGAATAAATTTTAGAAGCGATGACGGGTATAGATCGACCTTGGGAAGATTTACATAATTGATCATATTTTCTTCCACCATTGTAGGAAGTGGAATCCAGGTTCTCCAATTTGCTTACTATTGATGTTTGTACATTGTCAAACCCTTTGGCTCCAACACATTTATTTGTCGAAGGTAATATGTCGATTATCTCAAAAACTGTATCTATAAACATCTCTAGGAATCCTAATGTTATAGAAAATGTCTTCATCGGAGCCGATTGTTCCCTTGAAGAGATTCAAATTTACAATGACCTCTTTAAAGAGTTTAGAGATGTGTTTGCTTGGTCTTATGAGGAAATGCCTAGTATTGATCCATCTATAGTCCAGCATGAGATCAAGACATATGAGAATGCCAAGCCAATTCGTTAGAAGCTTCGGTCGGTCAATCCTAGGAAAGCAGTAGCTATTAAAGCTGAAGTAGAAAAGCTGCTAAAGGCATGTTTCATATACCCTGTTCCTCTAACGAAGTGGGTTTCTAATCCAGTCTCGGTAGACAAAAAATAAGGAACGATCCGAGTCTGCATCGACTTTAGGGATTTGAACAAGGCTTGTCTGAAAGACAATTACCCCACACCGTTTATTGATCAGATAATTGATGATTGCGCGGGTAATGAAATTTTCTTATTCATGGACAAATTCTCTAGTTATAATCAAATATCTATCCGTCCAGAGGACCATAATAAGACAACTTTTACTTGTCCTTGGGGTACCTTTGCAAACAAAAAGATGCCTTTTGGTCTTAAAAATGTTGGTACTACATTTCAGCGGGCCATGTCTTACGCTTTCCATGACATCAAGCATGTCATCAAAGCATATTTGGATGATTTAGCTACTTGTTATCGAAAGAGAATCGATCATTGCAGTCACATCTCGTTGGTTGTTAGGATTCATCATATCAACTGAAGGGATTCAAGTTGATCCCTTCAAGGTTGAGGCAATAATTCATTTAGCTCCCCCATCTTCCATTCGACAACTTCAAAGTCTCCAAGGAAAGGCAAATTTCTTGAGATGGTTTATAGCAAACTACATTGAGATAAATAAAGGATTTATGCGCTTGCTGAATAAAGGAGTTCCGTTTTTATGGGACGACTTTGCGCAACGATCTTTTGATGCCTTGAAGTAGGCATTAATCTTTTCCCCATTGTCGAGTCCACTGGATGATGGTAGATATTTCCTTTTTTATCTTGCTATGGTAGAATCAACCATAGGTATGGTTCTGGTTCAAGAATATGATTCTCTCATGGAGCATGTGATTTACTACTTAAGTCGAGGCTTGGTAGGTCTTGAACTACACTATTCTCCTGTTGAGAAATTGGCCCTGACAGTTGTCCATGCTGTCTAGCGGCTTTGTCATTATATTTTTCTACACAAAACATTCGCCTTAGCAACTGTCAATCCTTTTCAGTTTGTCCTTAGTAGGCAAGTGATTGGGGGCAAATACAATCGATGGATTTTTATTTTACAAGAATTCGATCTCAAGTTCTTGTCAGCGAAGTCTAAGAAGTCATTGGTTTTTGCGGAATTAATTTCCAAGCTGCCTTGTGAAGAAGACATTGTTTATGAAGAAAGTTTCCCAGACGAACAACTATTCCTCATCTCTTCACAAGATCCCTGGTATGGAGATATCATCATATATCTCCAGACATCGAATTTCTAGCCTGCTTCCTCCAAGGATGAATGTCGAAAATTACGTCACCTTGCTAAGAACTATGTTATCATTGGTGATACATTATATTGCTGAGGGGTTGATTCAATCCTTAGGCATTGTTTAACTTTGGAGGAAGCAGAATCTGTACTCAATGATTGCCACAGTGGAGCTTGTGGTGGTCATCTATCAGGGCTTGCAACAACCCAAAAAATCTTGCATCCCGACTACTTTGGGCCTTCAATTTTCAAAGATTGTATTGAAGCGATCGAACGTTACGACCCTTGTCAAGTCTATACTCGGAAGATGTGCACGCATCCAACTCCTCTTTTCCCTGTTATCACTGTCAGTCCTTTAACGAAGTGGGGCATTGACTTTACCACTTGTAATCTGCCTTCAACGACGAATCACAAGTATATTATAGTGGCTGTAGACTACTTTACAAAGTGGGTTGAGGCCATGCCTACTTATAAAAATGATAGTGAAACAATAGTATTGTTTCTCTTCAATTATATTATTTCACGTTTTGGTATCCCGAGAGAGATTGTTACTGACCATGGCTATCATTCCAAAACCAACTGATGACCGAATTGGCTCTTAAGTTGGGCTTCCAGTAGGAGCATTCATATTTGTATTATCCTCAGGCCAATGGGCAAGTCGAAGCTGTGAATAAGTCCCTCAAGACGATCCTACAAAGGAAAATTGGCAAAAATCACTCCAATTGGCACATCATGTTGTACCCGGCTCTAGAGGCATACCGAACCTCGATAAAGACTGCCATCGGTTTTACACCTTTTTAGTTAGTTTACAGGTTGGAATCTATTTTTCCTATTGAATGAGAAATTCCATCTCTTAAGTTAGCTGTTGAGCTTCTTCCAGAGACCTCTAGTCTCAAAAAGCACCTCTTTCATTTGGAACATCTCGATGAGCAGCGTCGAGATGCCGCCATAAGAAACGAGGCCCATAAGAAAAGGGTTAAAGCTTAGTATGATAAAGATGTCCGTCCTCGGGTCTTTTCTGAAGGTGACATTGTCTTAGTTTATGACCAAGATAAATATGCCTTGGGGGCAAGAAAATTCAAGTCTATGTGGTATGGTCCCTTTATAATAAAGCACATTTTAGGAAAGGGGGCTTATGAATTAGTCGAATTTGAAGGAAACAATTTGGCAGAGCCCCGAAATGGGCTCTACCTCAAGAAGTATTTTGCTTAGGTTACAATTGAGAAATGGCTTCTTGGTATATTTTGTATTTTTGTACATATTTTGTTGGGCATTTTTGTGATATCGACACTTTTTTGATCTGCTTTGGCAGGTGTTGATGGATGACTTGGTCTATTTCGGATTCACCGATGGTGCTAGTTGGCACACTCGGAATCTCGTTTCTGTAGCTTGGGTGATTTATTATCCATCTAGTTAGTTGATGGTGTCAAGGGGAGTACGTATTGGTCCTGCTTCAAATAACATTGCCGAATATACTGCCGTTATTAATTTACTATCCGAAGCTATTTCTTATGGAATTGATTCATTGGTAGTGTATCTTCACTCACAACTGGTAGTGTTACAATTAAATAACATTTATTGGGTTCAAGATCCTTATTTATATCACAAATTTTTGAGAGTGAGGGTGTTGCAACGATCATTTGTTTATATTACATATGTGCACATTCCACGATCTAAAAATTCATTAGCAGATTCTATCGCCAATCAAGCATTAGATTGGAATCTCTATCATTCATCAAATTAAAAACAAACATAAAAAATTTGGAAATGTTATATATATATAATATATATATATAATATAATATAATATAATATATATATATATATATAATCATAAAGCTACCTGTGTATACATAAAGTGTTCAAAAAATAATATACAAAATTGGGACAAAATGCCCATAATCATGTCCAGTCTATCTATCGACCCGGCTCAGGATGAGCGACTAAGAAGGTAACCACTGCATTGACCACACGCCAAAGTATGTGGACCCAGTCCCATGGTACTCCTACCACGCGGCGCTGCATCTCCTCAGGTAGGTCCTCTATGGCTACCATCGGTACCTGGTGAGTCAATCTCACCAAGTTTCTTTGGACTGCATATAAGACCCTCTCTGCCTCAACAACTACCTCTTTGGCACCTCTTACGTGATGCCTGTGCCGTGGGAATCCATCTGGTCTCACTGGACCCACATCTGGAAAATGATCATTATGTCAGTATTTTAGTCCCTTCAAAAAATTTCTAAGTTCATTTTCATATTTAAAAAAGAAAAAAAATCTTAAAAATTGACAAAACTTAAAAAATTGTTACCTATGTCTCCCCATGCTGCGTTTGGTGGCAACACCAAGTCTGGATCTCCTCAGAAATCTATGCTAGCATAAGGGTAGTCGTTGACTGCGATGATTTGTTGGTCCTACTAGGAAAAAAAATCATCATCGAAAGTCGTCCTTGATAAGTCCCCGCCTCCAAGGTGTTTCATCAAGTCAACCCACCTACCCATTTGTGGATCTCGCGGGCTACTGATATAGACAGATATCTTGGGATGTAGCCTAGGTACCTTCTCGAAGAAGAAGAAGTATAAAATGGTCGCATATCCAAATTTTTTAGTCTGACCTTTCTGAATGGAGGTCAACTGGCTCTTCATGTTGGTTAGAAGAGGTGTGCACCAATCGAACACAATGGTTAGGAATTCCACTGCCAGGCTCATGGACACCCCTGAAGCTTGATGTAGTGAAGCTGATCCATTTACCTTGGAAATGGTAAACAACAGAATCCTGAGAGATAAACTATCCATGTGTTTGATTGGAATCTGACTTCCAATCCTTCCCGGATGCCCAGGACAATATATGTGTACATAGTCTTCTACTGAAAGACTACTCCGTGTCCTACCGGTCGAATGCACAACCTCCCCTCTTCGGGAGAGGCCTGTGATAAAGTAATGTCTTCCACCTCAATCCTAAGAGGCATCTGATCTATCATGAAGGCATCATCTTCCACACTCCAGTAGTGGATCAATAACATGCGTGTGTTCGCTTTCATGTTCGGCATTTTGAAGAACTTCAACAAGCCGCACCCTCTCAATGCATCTAGTGCCATTTGGTCATTCATTACCTCATTGTCAATTGTGGTATGCTCTCTCTCTCTCCATGTGATGGTCATCCTGAAAAGAAATGAGTTTCAACTCTTAGAATTTGAGTTTGAATTTTAACTCGCGTACACGTGGGTTCCCTTTACACATAGTCGCATGTAGGGTCGTCGTATACACGGGTTGGTCACAGCCAACCCGCATGTATGCAGAGTTGAATTTTTTGACAAAAATTCCCACGGTCAAATCTTAATTAAAACTTCTAAAAAGCATCAAAAAACAATGCAAGTATGGTTTGAAGGTTACATGGTAACTTTGGCGTGATTTGAACGGTTAAATTCTTCAGAGGCAAGTTTGCTCCTTTTTGATCCACAACTTTTTTCCAAATGCAAATGAAAAATTTGTGAGTCTAAAAGTCAATATATAGATTTGAAATTTCAATTTTTTTCTTAAAACTTGATTTTTTGTCTCATGAACCTTTTGACTTGTGGGCTTGGATTGTCGAGAATGGATTATTGTTTTAGGATATTTTGGACACTTCTTCAAGATCCTATTTCGGTCCCATGACCGCTGAGCTGTCATGGCCGGTATTGTTCACTTACTGGCATATAGGTTAGGGAAACCATTTTTTCCATTGCATCTTGCATACTAGCCTTCGCTCAGCAATACATTAGCCATAGGGTTGACCCCATCGTGTCTTGGTTAGCAAACCATGTTCACTCGCCGATTTTTAAAAAATCATGATGTGATGGTAGAGCCATCCTTTACATGGGCATCGTAGTTAGAACCTCACTAACATTGGTTTCCCATGTTGTTTTATAGAGTAGGCTCGGGAGTCCTCTTTAGTCCCGCCATGACTTGTGCATTGAAGACACATTCTTCTTGCTTCTATGCTTATTTCTTGCCTTATACCCTAGAGGCTCCTTTGTGTTCAGTTGTACTACTGCATTGCATTTTGACTATTTGCAACTTTTGGCCTTGAGCCGACTTCGCTTGGATTCGTGATTAAGCCACTTATTTGACCATGCCTTCTGCAAGATCAACCATTCAATCACTTAGCTTCTACAACTTGACACACCCTTTGACTTGTGGAAGGAACATCCTTTGAGTGTCCTTGACCAGTTTCACCTCCCTGCATTGAGCATAGGATTGTTCCCATCCTAGGAACTATATCATATGTTTCTTTGACACTCGTTCTTTCCACTGTATTATAGCATTCTTTTATTCTTTTTCCAGCTTAAATAAAAATACAAAAAAATTATATCTTCCAAAAAGAGCAGGAACGGGACAACATTTCCATATATTTTTGGCAGCTAGAGTCAGTCGTGTCGCCCTTGAACAAAGCACTCAAAGAAAGTCTCTCCTCCATTTTGGGCGGTATTTAGTTTGACTTAGGTATGCATTAACCTTGTTATTGAGTTAGTTCTCCTCCGATTGGTTACCTCTTCCAATCATATGGAGAGTTTGCTTGTGCCTCTTGCATGACGAACTTATACAGAGTTATCATATGCTGCCATATAGTCATCATTGAGTCGTGCTTTTTTTCAAGGGAAGTAAGCCCGAGTCGGCCTCTCTGCGGTGTTTCTTGACCTATTTTTTAGTCGGCTATCCTTGGTTGTCAGTGTCATGTTCTTCATCACATTAGTTATACTGGTCCTTTGCTCGTGTCAGTTTGAGAATGTCTCCATTGACTTCTTGCTGGTGGGTCTTGTCCTTATCGACGACAACATATTGCTTTGAGGGCAGGCCTAGAGCCGCACCCTGGGCCTATTTTCATTATTGATAGGTCACCTTATGCTTAACATCGATCAGTATCATGGGTCTTTGACTGAGTGGTTTCCCTTGTGTTTGAAATCATATTTCATTATCACACATTGGGATTCATGCAGTGCCTTAGTTTCCATTTGACCCTATTGGTGGATTCCTCGCCTCTGTGTCAGCTTTCATTATTGGTTGGTTCAGAGGGTTTCTGTCGTGCGCTAGCTACATCTTGTGTATGCTGGAAATGTGCTTCAGTCGGGTTACTACATCTTTTTTGTTCGATTCCTTCCACATTATTGGCCTATGGGTTACACTTGCACTAGATTGATGAAGGATGCCTTAATTCCTTCCTTCTAGTGGATCTTTTCCTATTGACTACGACTCATTGCTCTAGGACAAAGATCTAGAGTCCATTTGGTAGTACCTTGGGGTTTGCAGTCATCAGTGGTAGATTCCTTCGCTATTAACAGTGGGAAACCATCATTTTCCCCTGATTGATAGATTCTTCCAGGTGTTCGACTTCAACTCATTCATTCTCACTTGTTAGTTTGTACTGGGTACCTTGAATCTCATTATCATTATCGATGAGTAGTCTCGCGTTTGTTAATGGTATACATTAACGAACGGTAATCAAATTATTTCTCACATGGTCGACTTCAGATCATTAATTCCCATTGTGTAGAAATGTACCACGACAGTCGGTGAAGACCTCGGGTTGCATTAACATTCTTTGGTTCACTTGTTAGTTGCTCCTATTACTGCTAGTCAACACCATCCACATTATATGTTACAGTCCTTCACAATGACATCTTATATGCTAGCATCTGAGTTGCGATGTAGTATCATCTTATTCCATCATGTTCATTTGGTGCTATGGGGATCAATTTTTGACATCAGTGATCAGCGTCATTGATCATCTTCTTATATATGATATTCAAACATGCACTTTCAATCACGATCAAATGATCCATTATGTACTTTCAGTCCTTTATACTTGTATACATAGTGGATCTTCTTGTACTTGATATGCGGACATGCTTTACTTTCTTTGAGCATGGGTATGCTTGCCTCAGACAAATGTTTCTTTCTGATCTCTTTTTAGTGGCTTGGTAGGCAGAAATCTGTTGAAGTCCTTCTCAGTTTCGACAGGTTTCCTTTCCATATACTTAATACATTTCGGCCATCATGTACCCCTTGTAACCTCATATATTAGGGGGCATGTATTATAGCTCCAAATATCACCCTTGGTATGTGTGATGCTTGGTTTATGGCCTAGGGCAACCCCTCCTTCCAGACTTGGTCCAAATATTTTAAAAATAGTGTTTTACTCCCTATATGCTACTTTTCCCTGTGATAAAAGCATGTACACGCGGGTTAGTCAATACCCAACCTGCGTGTATGTGTTAAAACGCTTAAAAAAATTAAATTTCCTTAACTATGGGCGAAGTTCATGGGTTTTACCTGTTGATTACCTCCTAGTGCCCATGGCCCAACTATTTCCCAACTAAAAAACTAATTGGGAGAAGTATAAATAAACTTCTATGGGAAGGCCTTAAGGAAGAGAAGAGATAGAATTACTACACTGAGATTATCCCTTGACTGAGTCTGAAGTATCCATGCACTTCAAGCACTTCCCCAAGTTTTGGGAAACCCTTGTTTCCTTGAGTGTTGATATGCTCCCACTTGCTTGAGATATCATGGTATTGGTTATGGAAGGAGGCTGTTGAAGATTGGGACTGGATAGATCTGGAGGACAGTTCCGCTTGGGGTTGGAAGAAGAAGACTCAGGTGAATTCTCTCCGTGTTGGTTATAGATTTCTACAATAAAAAGAAACAATGTCTTGTTCCTAAGATTAACTTTGTTTATGCATCAGATACTGTTGTAATTCATGTATGAATGTCATTTTGATGTATAAATAATCATCTTGATTATATGATATAAAGTTGATTTCATTAAAATGCTTTATCTATATGCTGCTATGTACGTTCGGATTGGTTGATTTGTAGATTCGAAGATCATCAGGAGTTGCAGAGGGTCTGAACCCTTATGGAACTACCCAAACGAAGGACATCTGGGTATGATTGCTATCGCATATTTTGTTTATATAAGCATGTTGCCTGAGTTGTATGAATGTTTCTTACTGTAGTTTCTTGCTTTGTTGGGGTTTCAACCCAAAGCCCTAGGGTACTTATTCCCATAACACAAGTCGTTCGGGAAAGTCATAGATTTGACCTTTCCCCGGGGCTTTGAAAAAATGTTTGCGACCTGTACATCAGTCTCAATGCGATGGAGCCTCCTCGCTCATTGACTTACCATATCGTAGATAAGACAATATTTGATGTCTATCTGTTGGAGCAATCATCGAATACGAGATTCCTCAATAATTGAATCTCCCCTCTGGTTGTCACAGAGAATCACAATGGTATTCATCATATGTACAAACAACTCACTTAAGAGCTTCTGCAACCATGTAGCTTCACACGAGATCATACTCGTAGCTTCTTATAGAAACCGACTTATGCTTCCTTCTCATCCATGATATCGAAGCAGAATCCAAAGAGAACCAACACTGAGAAGTGCTCTAGTGATCCTGCACACTGCCTGCATAGTTAGGATTCGAATAATCATACTATTTCATATTTCTGGCAGTGTATCTCAATCCATGAGAGATTTCGCCCTGAAGATATCTCAGAAGATCCTTAGCACTGATCCAGTGAGGCTCAACCAAATATGAGCTCACCATGCTAACTACAAAACATATTTCCGGATGAAGTTTCACCAAGAACATCAACACGAATGAGTTTATGAAACTCAGAGGCATTTCCCAAATCTGGTCCGACGTCACTACCATATAACTTCTGAAAGTTAAGATCCTCGAGGTAGCATAGGCTTTCAGTTTATCATTCCACACCTGGAATCCAACTCCTCCTTACTTATGCAAATGAGAGGGTCTGCACCTATCAGAAATAGGTCATCCTCATAAGGTGTCGGTATGAGAGGTTTATCATCCACAACCTTCGGGTAATGGCTTGGATTGGTTTCACTCCTAGTGAATCTCAGCTTCATCAGACAACTAACAATCCTCTCATACTACACCGGGGGTGTTTTGCTTCAAGCCATAGAGGGCTTTCTTCCACCTGTATACATGAGATTCCCAATCATGAATCTCAAACTCCTCGGGTTGTTCCAAACTTGTGGACCTGCTGCATGAGGGGAATGGTCCCTTTATAATATTTTCCTTCAGTACATATTAGACATGTACCTTCATTCTCTTCTTGAATTCAGGCATCCCTATCACCATCTAACTCACATCGGGTAAGGCCCCATAGGTAGACCTCCAGTGCTATGTGTCAATGGACATGGTCCTTAGTGGACTTCCTGCAACTTGATACAACCCTGCACTCAAAAACATCTTTGAAAATTCTATTTTCAAATACGTACCTTTCCATTGATGAATGCCACCTTGAAACCTTTGAATTTCATTACCAAAATGGACACTAAGGTCTTCTTGTGATCAGGTACATCAAAGAGATTTTGTAGATAAATCGAGTTACCCTCATTTAATTGAGGGGTAACACCCTTTCTAGAATAGGTGGCATCGGCTCCAAGTATAATCCCATGAATGTTTCCATCTCTACCAAATTAGAGAGAGAGCACCCTTCTATTCGATGGACTAGTGTTCCTTGCTTTCTTTAAAGAGTTGGCCATTTCCTTGATGACCTGCATTACTTGTCATTCCTTTGATCATTGAAGATGTCCCTAGAATGATTGTTATCTTCATCAAGAGATGTGTCTCTACCATTCAGACACTCCTTCACATAATGGCTGAACTTATTGCAACCAAGGCATTTACCTTTCCTTCCACCCTTAGATCCAGACTTCCCAATGAAGTGATCTTTAGGTAGGCAATCAAAACTTCTGCCACGCTATTATGATAATATTCTCTGCTTCGACTTCACCCTTGGTGAATTTTAAGAGGGATGAGGAATCCACTGATCCTTTTGTCCTTTCCCAATTGTCTTCAGTGATTGCTCTTTCACTCTTGCTTGGGCATTATCTTCACCTCAGCTTCGATACCATGTTACATTTTAGGTATGTTCTATGCTTAGAGCAATTTATTTCAATTTTCACAGTTAGCTCAATATCTTTTCCAGATTATCAATCACACCAGCATTAAAGTAAACTGCAGATAGAACATAAACATAAATCGCAGAAGACAAGCCAAGAGAAGAGGACACAAGATGTGGTGCTAGCCAGGGACAAACCCCAATGTGGGGAAACCCTTGATCAATTCTTCTTATATGTTCTTCAGTAGTTCAACAGAGAGAGAGAGAGATAGTACATTTATAACAGAAGTCAACACTTTGACTTATCTAGATAAGAGCATAGATAATCTCTAAGAATATGATACATGAGATCAGTTGAAGACATGCTGTTTCAACTGATTCTCCAAGGTGACTTCGTCACCTATCGTTGTGCTGCATTTCGTCATCATGCTGCACCTCACCATGCTGCACGATGCTGCACCCATCATCACTATGATGCATCTCATCGTGCTTCATTAATCATGAGTGTACCTATCACAGTACTACATTATGTGCCATTGCTACACCATGTTGCCATACTGACCTATGCTCTGGCTACACCTTTCTTGCTTGTTATCCCTAGTGTGCTTGTTGTCCTTAACATGCTTGGTGTATATGGTGCTAAGTACCATACAACTTCCTAATGTTAGTTAGCTGTCCCTTGCATGCTGCTCTCCTTCAGAGATAGATGCTTCGACAGTTCCTGATAGTTCCAACAGTTCTGGTAGTTCCCAACAGTTTTGACACTTCTGACAGTTCTGACAGTTCCCGACAGTTCGAGCAGTTTCGGCAGTTCCGACAGTTCCTGATAGTCCTGGCAGTTCCCGACAGTTCCAACAGTTCTGGCATTTCCTGCTATTCCCGGTAGTTCCGACAGTTCCAGTAGTTCCAGCTTTTCCCGACAGTTCTCGCTTTTCCCAGCAGTTCCGACAGTTTCCAGTAGTTCTGACAGTTCTCGATAGTTTCGACAGTCCCGACTTTTTCCCTCTAGATTAGGGAAGGATTATCCCTTAGGATCTCTCCTTCTACTAAAACCCAAAGACAAGTAGAGAGGAAGAAATCCCAAGTGTGTTGAAATGACTTTAAGGCCACCTCTATTTATGCTAAAACGTTGAGCACAAGTGGGGTTTATTTGGTTGCTAGCCGACCTTGACGAATTGCCCCATAACATAAATAAATTCATATCTCCATGAATACTTATCAGAATCAGATGATATTTAGATCAATCCTACACCTCTCGATGAGAGGGATCTAAGAAAAATATCAGCTTCCATCAATAATATGACCCACATGGAGTTTGGCCCTAGTTTCCAATTTTAACATATTATCTATTTGGATGATATATTGGTATATAGTGTGACCTGGAAGGAGCACATCTCACATTTAACATAAGTGGTAGGGACATTAAAGAAGCACCAATTGCTAGTAAATCTCAAGAAGTGTGAGTTTGCACAAAAAGATTTGTTGTATATGGGGTATGTGATAGGTGGAGGAGAGTTGAAGATAGATATCGCTAAGATGGAGGCAATCATGAATTAGTCGGTGCCTACTAATGTTTCTAAGGTTAGAAGTTTCGTTGGGGTGGCACAATACCTGAGGAAATTCATAGACTCTTTTCAGTGACATCAATACCACTCCATGCCATAATAGTAAGCGGAAAGAGTTTATAGTGGGGAAAGGGTCAGCAGAGGGCCTTTGAGGAGCTTAAGAAGAATATCGGTCAAGCACCACTTCTAGCATTATCAAACTTGGAGCAACCCTTTGAAGTGGAGATATATGTGAGTGGGTATGCTGTGGGAGTGGTCTTGATGCAGGGAGGAAGGCATGTATGCTATCATTTTGAAGTATTTCATGGGGAATTTCTAACTACAGTACCCACAACAAGGATCTCTATGCCCTAGTGAAAGTTGTGAAGAAGTGGAAACATTATCTAATGGGAAAGGAGATAGTAATCCGCATAGATCACAAGCCACTACAATACCTGTAGGCCTAGAGTAAACTACAACAAACCAAGAATTACAAGTGGATGGAGTTCTTACAACAATTTCATCTAGTGATCAAGTATAAGAAGGGAAACACAAACAAGTTGGTCGACATGCTTTCAAGGCCACCCACATTAAAGATCATAACTTTGGGAACTATGATGCACATGGATCCATTCACCCATGATGCATACAAAGAGGCATATTCAAAGGATGAGGACTTCAAGGAGGTGTTTCAGTAGTTGTAGAGTTAGAGTCATGTGCACAATGGTGACAACATAATTTACTACCATCTCTAAGACGGGTTACTCTTCAGGATGGATAAGTTATGTCTTCCTAAAGGTGAGTGATAATAGTTGATTAGAGATGCGTACACCTCCGAGGTTGAAACACACTTTGGTGTAGGGAAGATAATGGCCAATTTGCAGAGGTATGTGTATTGGCCCAAGTTGCAAGAAAAAGTAGCTAGGTTCATAAGAGGATGCATGCTTTGTTGCACCACTAAGCCTAGTAACAGAAAACAAGGTCCATATCATCCCTTAATTATACCCACTCGTCCTTGGGAAAAAATTTCCATGGATTTTGTGGCAGGTTTACCAACAACCAGGAAGGAACATGACTGCTTGTTTGTGGTAGTTGACAAGTTCAACAAGATACATGTTCTGATGCCCTATAAAAAGACCATCAATGGGAAAGAAGCATCAAACTCATTCTTTGGACAAGTCTGGGTGCACTTTCAGAAACCAAGGAGCTTCATTTAGGATAGGGACATAATATTTCTTAGTGCATTTTATACTAAATTGTGGGAGAAGATGGACACAAAGTTGAAGAGGTCTACAACATTCCATCCATAATTAGATGGATAGACAAAAGTAGTCAATAGGAATTTAGTGAAAATTTTGAGGGGTTACAATCAGAAGCATTCGAAGGACTAGGATGAAAATCTGGTATATATACAACACTCCTATTACAAATTAATGCACACTCCTACTGGTAAGTCACCATTAGAAACTTGTTTTGGATATTTGTCACATTCACCTTTCGATATTCCATATGGGCAATAAGGAGGAGTTAGGGAGGATCTTACAAGGGATGCCTTAAAGGTAGAAATATTTGTAGAAAATATTAGGCAAATCTATATACAAGTATAAGAGACATTGCAAAAGTCAGAGGAAAAATATAAGGCTAGGCATGATCAACACAGAATAGAGAATTCGTTCATAGTGGGAGACAAAGTATGGTTATAATTGAACACGAAGAGGCTACAGGATCTTAGTAAGAAAATCAAGACTCTACAATATAGTTCATTCAAGGTACTAGAAAAGGTAGGCAATAACGCTTATAGACTCAGTATACCCCATACATGCACATTTACTCAATTGTGAATTTACAGAATCTGAAATTCTATGAGCCTTCCATGTTAGATGAACAAGAGGAACAGGTCCTACCTTATGTAGAGGATTTGGCAACAAATTCTCAAGAAAAGTTGATAGATAATACAATTTTTCAAAAGAGTTCCATAACTACAAGATGGGGGTAGCATGAACTTTGGCAGATTGGGTTGAAAGGACAACTTTTAGGCAAGGCTAAATAGTACACCTAACAAAAGGCACAAGAAAATTTTAGTCACGTCATTTGATAAAAGTTTTAGGGGACAAAAAGCCTCTGAAAATGGGGATGTGTGATCCATATTGGATCATTATGTTAATTTTCATCCATATTAATACTTTTAGACTTGAAAAAGTGGAGGAATCAATGCACAAGACCATTTTTAGTAGTGGTCCCAATTTGGAATTTTTTGGGTCAAAAACTTCAGTAGCCATTTTTGAGGCATTAAATAAACACTTTTGTGGTATTTACCTTACTATGGACCCAAATTCCATAATTTTCTCATTGATAACTTTCGAATGGTGCAAAACTAACCTCAATAGGAGCTTGTATGAGAGAGTTATGCCTCTCGGGAGTTGACCTATTGAAATTGACAACCATAATTCAAGAGGATGCCACACCATCCCTTGTTTCTAGTGGAAAAGGGGCTAGCCACATGATCATGATGAAGAAGAATCTAGAAGAGTCAATATAGGAACTCTAATTAAGGTTTTAAGGAGTACAACCTAACCACTAGTAGGCCATCGAGCTGTGTTATAACTGGGCCACTAGGAGGAAAAGTGGTTCCATTCTTTTTGAGTGCATTTTTTCCATAGATGAGCAGAGTAGTTGAGAGGGATAGGGAGAGAGCACACAATGAGGATTTATGCACTGCAGTAGCCCATTGGCCACATGCCTTACTTATTTGTACTTGCAACCATTTTTTATTCAAAGAAAGAGAGTAGAGCGACCTCACCTTCTAGCCGAGTCTCTCCCAAAAGGGTTTCCCAGGTTATATCTTTATGTCAATCACGATTTGTGATTTTTTATTTCACTATTCTCTATTTTCTACATAGCCATAATTTTCATGTATACACAATAAATATTAATTAACAAATCCATAAACCTAAAGAGAAAAAAACACTCATAGTGTAGATTTCATATTTTTAAGTATAATTTTATCAGATCTATTGTGACGAATTGTCCAATGGAATACGACAATTTATTGATCACCAATACAAGGCCCAAATATGCAATGTGTGACAATAGGTATATATAAAGGCTAATGTATATTGTCAACACGAAGATGTGATTTGGTGATGTGGTTATACCTGGGTTAACCATAGGGGGTTCTCCTATTCTATAAGGAGTTATTGTGTAACTTATCTTTGTTAAATATTTGGAGTTACGCTATGCATTCACACATTGTGTACTTTGGTTCATTGTAATGTTCTAATGATCAGGTACATAGCACTTAGAGTCTTAGTGTGCTATCCTTGGTTTCCCTCCTTCAGATAGTCATGTTATCATTTTTCCCAAAAACTTTTGGGGGATTTTTGTGTAGTGAAATTTTAGGGTGTAGAGAGGACATAATAAAGTACATTGGGTAGAAATTTCAAATTATGCTTCACTATAATTTTAAGTTTATAGAGTGTGGAAGTTAGGGTTTCTATCGAGTCTTCAAATTAGTCTTAAACAATTTCGTTTGGTATGTAGGAAGCTAGAGTAAAAAATTGAGTGCTGATAGTTACATTAGAAAGAAGACAAAATAAAGTGTGTCAAGTCAAACTTTAAATAATATATCTTCTAAATAGGGTGTGTCACATAGCATACAAGTGAAATATTTGAAAAGGTGTAGGAGTCATCGAGTTTTGGGGAAATTAGAATAACTTTTCCTTGGCACATCAAGATCTATTAAAACCCATGGCATTGAAAATAAGATATATGAAGATGTTATATGTTGAAATTGTAGGTTTATAGGTGCAAAAATTGTGGTTTTACATTAGGTGTAAGGTCGAGACATGATAATGTGCAAATCAAAATTTTAAATGGTATGCTAATTTAAAATTAGCATAAATTTTGAGTAAAATGTTTGATTGAAGTCATAACTATCTTGGAACATTATTGTTAAGACACCAAGGCTATAAGTTAGACCCCCACGTCAGAGTTAATGGTCATACCTAAGTTTAGAAGAGATGAAGATGAAATTGTTCCTAGGAATGTTCAAGGAATATAGAGGAAATTCATCCACTGATGAGAAATTGGTGAACAAGGTTAAGAAATTAAGATAATAAAAATAATGATTCAAGAGAAGAATAAAAGGAAAAAGAAAAAGAAAAAAAGAAACCAAAAGGCTGTGTAAGCATAACCAAGGACTTCTTAATGTTTCGAGGAATATTAAAAAGCATCTAAAACTAAGAATAAGGATGAAGATACCACCAAAACAATTTGCAAGGAATATTACAAATTGTTGAGGTAAAATTAGAAATGCAATATAGAATTTAAGAGCAATGTAATAATTTGATGGATGATATTACATTGCAAGTTCAAATCGAGAATGAAGAGAAGATTCAAGAAGGTGACCAACATATACTTGAAGAAGAGCTCTAGTGGGAGGATATACATATCAAATAAGATGGGCAATTTCATTGGTTAGAGTAATCAAAGACCAAGCACATATGATACAACATGTTGTTGTATTTGACAAAAAATTGAAGATATGGGTGTGAAAAATGAAGAGAATCCATTAAAGGTGAAACCATATCAACACCGTGATTACAATAAATATTCCAAGAAAGACAAGAAGATCATCATCAACATTACTAAGGAAGAATATGGAATAATTAACATATTCATTGAAAAGGGAATCACAAGGCCATTAATCAACATAATGTTGTCACAGAATAACAATTGCATCAAATAAGAGAAGTTACACCATCAACACATGGAATCAAAAGAAAGGAAATAACGTAGCAGACCAACAATCAAAGATTAAGACAAAAAAATGAATTTGGATGGATGGATCATGATCAATAAAAGGAAAAATAGTAGGAATAAAAGGAATCATATTACTTGGTTTCATCACATGTAAAACCCCCAATTCTAAAGCTTCAAGGAAAAATAGTTTTTAAGGAGAGTACTATGATATGACCCCAAGAGGGGCATACACGGGATTAAGTGTATATGTGGTAGGCGTTAGCCTAATAAAGGGTCCACATGTGCAATGAGTGAGAATACATACATATAAAAGTATTTAGTCATTATTGGCTTAAACATATGATTTGGTTACATGGTTTTAATTGGGTTAATTGAAGAAGGTTCCCTATTCTACAAGGATTTACTATGTAACTCAACTCTATTATCTCTTTTGGAGTTGTGCTCCACATTCACATATTTTGTATGTTGTTTGCACTCTACTTTATTATGATATTCTAAATTTTTGGTACATAATATATATGTTAATAATATGTGCACTGTGTTATCCTTTTGCTGCATTATCAATATTGTGTTGGATAATATCATCATCACTAGAATTATCATTATTTTCATTATCATGATCATTTTGTTGTTATGGTGTTGGAATCTAGTGGGTGATTTATTATATTTACAAGGGTTAGCTAAACATCTCTCAATAATTCCTTCTATGTATGATCCCACTAGAAAAGCTTATTTCAATGTCAATTAAGAGGTTCCAAGTCTAGCTATTGAATATCTACAACCCATAACATGAATTAATCTTATGTTAAGCATAGTTTGAGATAATTTTTCTTGATGATGTTATCTAGCCATCGATGAGTAAAGTAAACAATATGTAGCAAATTATCTCAAAGTTATCGAAAAATAATGAATAAGAAAAATGATATTATCACGGACTCCATATTCTAACAATATATATAGGATTTTCAATAAACTTGGATTCTAATAATGTTCAAGGTTTTCAATCTTAAGCTTGAACTTCTAAGATAATATAAAGTAACATCCATGGCTCATACCAATATTTTTTAATGGAGACTGATATTATACTCATTTTGATCTTGACTTGGGAACAAGAAACATTTGAAATGAATATTTTTTTTTTACTTAATAATCATATCTCTTTATACGCTTGAGGTTCCTGATTTGAGAGTTTTTATAACTCATCTACTAGTCTTTAATGGTATTGGGTTGAAACTAGTATGCAAAACATTAGCGAGTTGATGTCGTTTTGTCTAGGTCGAAATTAACATAGTAGAGAAATTCCCATTTTATTTACAACATCTAAAAAGTGAATACTAAAAACTATATGATTATTAAGAATTGGATATTTGATAACGACTAAATAGAGCTTAAGTTGAACCTAATTTAACAACTATGGTTGCTGAAAACTTATTCAAACCTATCAAACTACTCCTCATTATTGAATAGGTGCGGTTTGATAAGGCTTTCTAAAGTATTTAAAATATACATAAAATGGCTAAATTTACAGAGCCACTAGAGTTGACAAAAGTTGGGAAGTGATGTCATGTCCCATAATTTCCAAAGCAATGTCAGACTAATAGAATATGTTTTATTCAAAATGTTCAGATGATGCCTCGAACTGAAGGTTACGAAAATATTGATGTAACCATATATAGACCAGGTGATATGTGACATAGACTTGGAAACAACCAAAAGGCATGAAAGCATGTATTATTTTTTTGTCCATTCTCCATCATGACATAAAGGATGGCGTTTTGGAATGGAGGAAATTGATATATGGTATGCATAATTTTCTCACACAAGTAACTACTAACTCGAGCTCATGCTTGTTGGGAAAGGGCTTGATATATTCCTTGAAGCTTGTGACAAGATTTGTAATAGCTATTGATTTTTGGAAACATCAAAGTTTGGATAAGTAGGTGTTTAGTCAATTTAGTGTTCCTAAATTGATGTCATTAATTGTCAACCCGGGGCTGGTAAGCTGATGAAGTGAAGGTGTACTATATGTACTTAAGCAACCTCTTAAAGCTTTTTGTCGTTTGGGGTGTTGTTTGTGGTTTATTTATCTTCCTAAGATGGAGTGATGTATTTATAAACAGATGAGTGATGGTGTGTGTAAGGTGAATTCTAGATGAGTGAAGGTGTGTGATTAGTGGTTTCTAACTACTTGCTGAAAAGGAAAACTTGAAGGAAATAAATGAATTAAAATGAACTGAAAGCAAAGAACCATTTTCTAATGGCATTAGACACCATTCATGCTGCTGCAAATAAAAGGTAAGAAAATCACTTAAAAGACCAATGATAATGTTTATCTCTTCCTAACTCTTTGCCTCTAACACATAGTACTGTGTAAGACACAATTAGGAAGTAGCTAAAGATAAGTCTAAGAAATGATAAAAATGAGAAAAATCTACTTTAAAGACTAGTTATAATGTTTTGCTCTTTCTAACTCTCTGCCTCTAGCACATAGTATTGTGTAAAGCACGATTAGAAAGTAGTTAAAGAGTAGTCTAAAAAGTACCCAAAGTCAGCTGCAAGTTATTAGTATTCTGATCTCAAAAAGATAAACAATTTATAATAAAGAGACCATTCATATGTTAGCAGACAGATTTGAGAAATAAAACTAAAAATCAGCTATGAAAATAAAGTAAAGGCAGCAACTTTGAATCTGTCAATTGAAACTACCACTAGATATAAAGAAAATACATAACACACAATCAATCCTGGGTTAAAAACCTGCAAAAGAACAATGCTGATCAGCTTAAAATAAAGGCTGGAAATGAAATAACATAAAGGTGAATTACACTATACATATATCAAGAAAAAGAAATGCTGAATGAAAATAAGGAAATGCTGAACATAAAATACTGTACAAGGCTAACATGAACAGGGGCCCTCCATTCATATAGCCCAAAGAAGACTCAAGGTATTGAAAACTTCAAAACATCACTGCTTCTATTACTCCATATGCAGAAAATCACAATCCAGAGTGCTAGAACAGCACTATTAAAACAGATTCTTGAAATGCACTAAAATTATAACCAGTTCATAAAAACACAGCAATAATAAAGTTAAATAAGTGTACGCAGACGCAAGTTTTAATAGGCATCTGAAAGATAGCCTAACACGTGTAGCTAAAACTGAAAAATAACTGACTGTCATGCGTAATAAAGGTTTAATTAACACGTCATAAGCCTGCGTGGATAGCTGGAGGTTCTGGTCATTATGGGCATTGAATCCAGAGTTGGATTATGTCTCCCACAACCTGCGTAATATGGACAAGTCACCGTTTGAGCTGACGTGACCCAACAGCTTACGTATCACCGTTAAGCTGCCTTTGTTGACCGTAACTTGCCCCTTGTTGACCGGAGGTGCAGATGACATGGATGGCTGAACCAATAGCACAGGAACCTCGAGCACCTTGATTCCTAAGTGCCCATGTGGCTCATTTGGCAAAATGGAACGTGGAACCTTGAGATTAACAAAAAGGCTGCGGAATCACCAGATGGCTGCAGAATCACCAGATGGCTGCGGAATCGGCAGAGAGCTGCGGAATGCCTGTAAATATGTCAAAATCTAAACAAAACAGTCACACATTAGCAAAGCTCACTTGATCATGCTTAATGACATCTAATGTAATGATCTGGGTGTTTTTACATTGAAAATGAGGCAAAAGAGAGAGGTAAGTGATGAAAAACAGTAGGTAATAGTGGATGATGAGGTGTAAGTTAGAGGCTCTACATACCCCCACTACGAGGGCATTGCATGTCCTCATGTGTTTTAAGACATATACGCGGGTTTGGTATACTCGGACCCACGTACATACGTGTTTAGCTCAAGGCAATGTTGCGTATAGGGAGTAAAACACTGTTTTTTAGGTATTTGGACCAGGTCTAGAAGGAGGGGTTTCCCTAGGCCATGAATGGAGCATCACAAATATCAAGGGTGAGATTTGGAGCTATAACACTCCCTGACACACATTGGCACACCCTAGGACTTAGCACATCTTGACATGTCACCCTGGCACTTTTGTATTCCTTAGAACTACCTAGCATACCTTGCCACTCCCTCCTTAGCAAACCTAGAATTTGCTGACAATCTCTATGACATACTCTTATTCATTCATTTCTGTGCATTTGAAACTAGTGCTCCCTTGTTTTTCCCCGACACTCCATAACTCTCCCTAGCATGAATTGGCACACCTTAGCACCTAACACATCTTGGCATGTTTCCCTGGCCTCTAGAATTCCTTACCACTAACTAGCATACCTTGTCACTCCCTCCTTAGCACACCTTGAAATCACTGACACTTCATGTCACAAACTCTTAATCATTCATTTGCATGCATTATTTTCGCCTAGTGTTCCCTTGTGTTTCCCTAATGCTCCCTAACACTTCCTAGCACTAGTTGGCACACCTTTGAACCTAGCACATATTGGCTACATGTCGCTCTGGCACACTAGAATGATTTAGCGCTGCTTAGGATACCATGTCACTCCCCTCTTACCACACTTGAAACTCACTGAAACTCCCTATCACACAATCTTTTCATTCATTTCCATGCATATTGACCTAGTGCTCCCTTATGTTTCCCTAGCACTCACTAACACTCAACACACATTAGCACACCTAACTACAATGAGTTTCACTAACAATCAATCTAAAAACCCTTCCAAAGTCTAGCTAGTATTATGGTTAAGTTTATTGTATAGTGTTCAGTGTGAAAATATTACTAGGTGTTTTTATCGCATTAGTTGGAAGGTGGCTAAGCCACAAGCATGATGGTAAGGTTCTTGAATCTTGGACTGTAAAACTAACCAACAAATATATGACTAAGATCTTTGGGAAATTGTTGTTCCCTAAAGAGATTCATGGTAGTGATTTTCCCATTGCACTAGAACCGAGAACTCGATTGTTAATTAGATATATAGAAGTGGTAGTTTGATGCAGCAAATGTCAAATGTACAGTTCAACAACGTGATGGAGGCTTACATCTGACATCATAATTCAGTTTTTTATCTTCATGGTGCAACCTCCATGATGTCCAAGTGTGACACCCTCCTTGCAATAACACTCTTCGAGTAGTTACCCAGTGACTTCCTTGCCTTTGATTGCCCTCTCCTCATCATGTTCTGATCCAGGTGGATCGAGAGACACACTTAGGACAAAGAGGGCTTATGGAAGCTCAAAAATCAAAGTGACTACAATGATTTCAAACTAGGACCAAAGTGTACATCTCATCGTCCTGGTTGCGATGGTGTGAATGGTTCGTCAAAATGAGTTTGTATGCAAAAGTTAGGAGAAGTCCAAGCTCAGGATGACTTTGGTGACTGGGTGGGCTTAAGGAGGCCGCAATTTGGAGAAAGTCCAGCCAACCTGGGCCATATTCTGGGTGAATTTTTGGCCTAATTAATTTGTCTCCTATGGTCAAATTTCAAATTTTCAAAAATGGCCAATTTGTTTTTTTTATAGAAAAAAAATATATTAAAATGGGTGGCAGGCCATGACCCTTGCCACCCCCACTAGGACTCAAATAAAAAATTTAAATAATTTTGGGTCGGTAGACCACGACCCACGCCAACCCCCAACCACCACATAAATAAAATTTATTGGGCCAGCGGCCATGATCTCACTGGACCCTCCTCCAAACTCCCTTAACCATAATGTAATATGGGGTGGACACGGTGGCCCCGACCCACACCCAACCACTGCCATAAAACAGGTGTAGAGGGAGTCACTATTGAGGAATTACTTGCTATGGTATACATGCTTTGACATCGCTGTCTTCTCTAAAATTCCATCCCATGCTTCCTCTTCTTCGAACTGCACATCTCTGCTAATTATGACCTTCTTGGTTAATGGATTGTAGAGTTTGTATGCCTTGGATTCATCACTGTATACAACAAATATACATTTCTCTCCTTTTCTATCCAACTTCTTCCTCAACTCATACGGGACATGTGCATATGCCACACATCCAAACACTCTCATGTGAGTGACACTATGCTTTCTTCCACTCCATACCTTTTTAGGAACTATGTTATGGACACTTTTGGTTGGACATCTGTTCAAGATATATGTTGCACAAGCGAAAACTTCAGCCCAATAATCATTTGGCAAATGCTTTGAATTCAACATACTCCTTTCCATCTCCATAATGGTCTTATTCTTCCTTTCCGCTTGTAATATCCCTAATTAGCCATGGCTAATTGGAATATTCAATTTTGTTCAATTTGTGCCTTCTGTAGTTATTTGTAAATTAAAAAGTGAGGCTTTTAGAATAAAGTCACTTCCTAGTAGCACAACGTTGTGACTTAAAGGGGAGCCAAGGGGGCCAAAGTGGGATGCAGAAATGGAGCCCACGAAGACACATGGAGAGACTGCGCAGGAGGGAAGGAAAACGTGGCAAGAGGGGAACCATGTAGTAAGAGGTGAGCCTTGGGATTGAGAGAGGCGAAGCCTATAAAAGAGAGAGGAGCCCCCTCATTTTGATCATTCAATTATGTGCATTTTGAGCTAGTTGTCTCGATTTCTGAGCACGCTGGTTGTTTAGCTGGTATGCAGCACTATTTAGTGCATTGAGTGTCTCCGGGGGACTTCGAGTGCTTGCTCGGGCAAGGTATTTCCATCGATATTTCAGTAGTATTTTTATCAGCATTTCAGCAGCAATTTCATCAGCATTTTGGAGGACTGCGTAGTACTTGGACAGGGACACAGTTCTTTTTGGTTGTAGTGCTCGATTGGGGTTTTGCAGGTGGATTTATGCTGGGAGATTGAGCAGGGGTCCAGCTCTTGTCTCATTGGAGGGTTTTTGGCAGGGTTTCAGGCCATGCTTTAGGCAGAGTTTAGAGGGGTTTTCTTCAATGGCAGCGCAGGGCATTGAGGAACTGTGTAGAACCCCAAGAGGGTGTTTTGGGGGGCTCGGCCATTCTAGGAAAGCTTTCTGGGTTTTTCGGGGTTTCTTGAGTAGAGCCTGAATCCAGAGTTTCAGCTTTTCCACGGAGGGGAACATCCCCAAATCATCATTTTTTTCTAGCAGCAACAGTAGCACAACAACAACATCCATGCAGAGAGGCCATTCTTGTCATTCTGAGAGTATTTCTTCACTTGCCTTATGCAAGTCAAGGTGCCATCTGTCTGATCACCTCTTGTACTCATTTATTGCTCAATATAATAAAATGGCTTAGAATTTCTCGCTGTGTTTCTTGTGTATCTGCTTATATTTCCGGTTTACATTATTATACGTTGTTCCACTATTATTTTATCACTTCTGGGTTATTATATAATTTGCACATATTTGGTTGGAGTTTTTGCTGGGGTTTGAGGAATATTTTCAGTTAGGAATATTACAGTGGTATCAGATCATAGATCTGGCTCAGCCTGTGGAGCTAGCAATCTATGAAACTGGGGGAAAAACCCTATATCTGTTACAGAGGTTAGAGACACAAAGACACTGGGCGTAGGTTTGAGAGCACTTACGGAGAGGGACACTGTGTTCATGTGGTGGATGCAGAATAGGAGGAGCCTATGGTAGATGAGAACAGAGAGAGCCAGTAGTGGACGCAGAACAGATGGCCGACGAGGATGGGAAGAGATTTGCAGATATGCTCCTCAAATCAATGTAGGATCTGTCGAGGCAGATTGAGGTGATGGGGCAGAGATTCACGACAGTAGAGGCCAGACAGCGTGAGAGCCCACGAGTTTTTAGATTGGTGAGGGATCAGGTGCATCCCATCACTTGCCAGAGCAACATGATACTGTGCAGCAGGTGGCCTCACATGCCCCTACACGCTCTACCATGCCTACTTTCTTAGGAGCAGACACGGGGGTCGTAGCCCTGCAGGAGGTAGAGCTTGGACATATGGGTGATTATTTTGCAGAGTACCAGGCCTATGGGCAGGAGTTCAGGGAAGCCCTCTCATTCAGAGATTTTGTTTAGCTCCAGCAGGATAGCAGACCCCACGACCATCACAGAGGGTACCGGCATTACCATGATGGAGACACCCACCATGCAATGAGTAGATTCCACTTGCCTATGTTTGATGGCTCATCAAACAGTTCGGCAAAGTATTGGGTGGAGAAGCTGGACATTTATTTCCATATTAACCAGATGTCGGAGGCAGAGGCCATCAAGTTGGAAAAATTGCATTTGGATGGCAAGGCCCAGGATTGGTGGTTTCATGGATGGTTACACTGGGGCACTCCATAGTGACGACATATGCCGAGTTTACCGGGACACTGATGGAGCGATTTGATCGAAGGGGTCCCTGGCAGCATTTTGTTGAGTTGACGAGGCTCAAACAATCAAGGAGCCCAAAGACCTACATTGCAGATTTCTTGAGGGTCTCTGTCATGGTGCCAGACCTATCCACGACACGGAGGGTTTATATGTATGTTGAGGGGTTAGCAGAGCCCGGACACTAGAGCAGGAGGCAGAGCCCGGACATATGGGCGATTATTTTGCATAGTACCAGGCCTATGGGTAGGAGTTCAAGGAAGCCCTTTCAGAGATTTTCTTCAGCTCCAGCGGGATAGTAGACCCCGCGACCATCACAGAGGGTACCGAAATTACCATGATGGTGACACCCACCGTTCAGGGAGTAGATTCCACTTGCCTACATTTGATGGTTCATCAAACAGTTCAACAAAGTCTTGGGTGGAGAAGCTAGACATTTATTTCCAGCTTAACCAGATGTCGGAGATAGAGGCCATCAAGGTGGAAACATTGCATTTGGATGGTGAGGCCTAGGATTGGTGGTTTCATGGGATGGTTACACTAGGGCACTCTACAGTTACGACATATGATGAGTTTATCAGGACACTGATGGAGCGATTTGATCGGAGGGATCCAGAGTAGCATTTTGTTGAGCTGATAAGGCTCAAATAGACAGGGAGCCTAGAGACCTACATTGCAGATTTCTTAAGGGTCTCTACGATGGTGCCAGACCTATCCATGACACAGAGGGTCTATATGTATGTTGAGGGGTGAGAAGAGCCACTTCGGGGTTTAGTCCGATCCACTAAACTAGCCACACCCTAGGACGCTATCAACAGGACCCGGGACTTACAAGATGTCTTACCCAGGACCCAGACACCTTACCCCTAGAGACATACTATTTAGTCTAAGGGGAACGATGTGAGGATTCCTCCTCCAAAGGGGAATCTAGGACAAGTACAGCTTGACGACGATGCTAGGAGGGAGCTGAAGAAGAAGCGGTTTTGCTTCACCTATAAGGAGCCATGGGCACTAGGACATAGATGTGCTGCTGGCGAAGCACATTTTGTTGAGGTCTTCTCTGAGAGCAGTGGAGAAGAGGATGATGAGGAGGATGTGGAGGTGGGAGATAACCATGCCATACAGGGACCTTTCCCACCTCCACCACTAGCAGCAGGTGGTTCATCTTTTGCACCCACCAGAGGGGCCCTTGCAGCGTTGCGAGGAGTTCCCAAGTATCTGACTCTACGCGTATTAGGGACAGTACGTGGCCAGCGCATATCAGTTTTGGTTGACAGTGGGGCAACCCACAACTTCATCGATGCATAGATGGTTGAGCGGAGAGGTATTCAGACAGAGAGCTTCGATGGGTTTTCAGTCTTGGTCCTAGGAGATCAGACCATGACGTGTGCTTGTTATGTTCCAGAGATTTGAGCGACGATGGGAACTTATACATTGACTGACCACTTTTTCATGGTTGATATCCCCGACACCAACATGATACTGGGTGTTCAGTGGCTTATCACTCTAGGGAAGGTCACGATAGATTGCAAGACCCTAGAGATGGAGTGGGATGATGAGAAGATAGGGAGGCATGAGAAGATATGGGGACAACACACATATCCACCTTAGATTGTGTTGGCTCATTGGATGGAGGTAGTCTTCCGAAAGGGAGACATAGAGTGGGCAGTGGAACTGCGTGAATCAGAGGCAGGGACTATAGGGCAGACGGTACATCCAAAGATATAGTCCATCCTTGATCGGTATGCCATAGTGTTTGGGGAGGTTCCATGAGGACAACTACTAGATTAGGGGTTTGAGCACATTTTCGAGCTTGAGAAGGGCATGCAGGCAGTGACCACCACCCCTTATAGGCACCCCAAGGCCTATCGGGATGAGATTGAGCGGGCTATCGAGGAGTTGCTGGCACTTGGCACATTCGACCGAGCACGAGTCCTTTTTCTTCTTCTGTGGTGTTGGTGAAGAAGAAGGACGGTACATTGAGGATGTGCATTGACTACAGGGCCCTGAACAAGAAGACCCTGAAGAACAAGTACCCCATACCCAGGATTGATGAGTTTATGGACGAGTTGAGGGGAGCACGATTCTTCTCAAAGATTGATTTGAGATCTGCGTACCATCAGATTCGCATGAGGGAGCAGGACATTCCCAAGACCGCCTTCAGGTGTCACTATGGGAACTTTGAGTTCTTGGTGATGCCTTTTGGACTAACCAACGCCCCCGCTACATTTCAATCCTGCATGAATCACATCTTCCGTAGTCACTTGAGGAAGTTTGTGTTGGTATTATTTGATGACATTCTCATTTACAGCAGGACTTGGAAGGAGCATCTTCAGCGCATTGAGACGGTATTGAGTATCTTACAGGAGCAACAGTTCTATGCCAAACTCTCCAAGTGTGAATTTGGGTTGATGAAGATGTTGTATCTGGGACACATCATAGGAGTGGATGGAGTGAGAGTCCACGAGGAGAAGATTAGGGCCATCAAAGAATGGTCGGAGCCGAGAAATGTGACGGAACTTTAAGGATTCATTGGCATTTGTACCTAGTACCGGAAGTTCGTCAAAGGTTTCTCGCAGCTTGCTACACCGTTGACAGATTTGACGAGGAAGGGGGCATTCAGTTGGTCAGATACAACGTAACGAGCCTTTGATAGGCTCAAGGAGGTTATGAGCAGCTGCCCAGTGCTTGTGTTCCTAGATTTTATACAGCCTTTGGTTTTGGAGTGTGATGCGTCGGGAGAGGGCATCGGCATAGTGTTGATGGAGGGAGGTCACCCTATAGCCTTTGAGAGTCGGAAGCTCCTTCCGCATGAGAGGTTGTATTCTATATATGACAAAGAGATGCTAGCCATCATGCATGCATTGGCTAAGTACCGGAAGTATCTGGTGGGTAACAGGTTCAGGGTGAGGACTGATCACAATAGCCTCAAGTTCTTTTTGGAGCAGAAGCAACTATAGGAGAGGCAGCAGAAGTGGATCAGCAAGATCCAAGCATATGACTTTGACATTGAGTATGTAAAGGGTAAGAACAACATGGTAGCAGATGCCCTTTCACGTAGACCAGCCACGTTGCCTCTTATGAGCTTGGATACAGAATGGAGGGCTCGACTCTTAGTAGAGTACTCCAAGGATAGGTTTGCATGTGAGGTTCTGGATGGGCAGGTGGCAGATGACAGGTACAGGGTGGTCGATGAAATCATCTAGTACAGGAACCGGATCTTCTTGACTGAGGGGTCTCATCTCAAGAAGAAAATACTCCAGGCATCACATGATCCACCATTGGCAGGACATCAGGGGTTTACCAAAACCTATAGGACCATTAGGGAGAGATTTTCATGGAAGGGTCTCAAGGAGGACATACTCCAGCACATCCGAGAGTGTGATATTTTCCAGAGGAACAAGGGAGAGATGAGCCATCCCGTGGGATTATTGCAGCCTCTTCCCATTCTGGAGAGGAAATGGGAGAGTATTTCGATGGACTTCATCACAGGGTTGCCCATGGTATAGGGCAAGGGTTGTATCTTTGTCATCGTTGATCGACTGACGAAGTATGCACACTTTTTTGCCATATCCGCACACTATACAACAACACAAGTGGCCGAGATGTTCTTCAGAGAGATCTTCAGGCTACATGGTCTTCCTAAGACCATCGTCAATGATAGGGACAGCCGTTTCATGGGTGGGTTTTGGTAGGAGCTTTTCCATCGGTATGTCAACATTCTATGCCTTATATGGGTATCATCCTCTATCTTTTGCTGACGTGATGTTTGGTGATAGCAAGGCTCCTAGAGCCAAGGTTTGGATCCAAGAGAGTCAGGATATTCTCCGAGCTCTCAAGGATAACATGGCTACAACACAGAACCAACAGAAGCTGTATACCGACAGGGGTCGGGTGGAGAGACAGTTCGAGGTGGGGGACATGGTCTACCTATGATTATAGCCATACCGACAGTCGTCACTAAAGCAGAAGGGGGCTGAGAAGCTCAATCTCCACTTTTATGGGTTGTAGAGGGTGATCCGCAGGGTTGGACAGGTTTCATATGAGTTGGAGCTACCCCAAGGCAGTAGAATTCATAACATTTTTCATGTATCGTGCCTGAAAAAGGCATTGGGGTAGCAAGTGATAGTGACAGATGAACTACCACCCATGGATGACGAGGGGCATTTGGTATTGCAGCCAGAGGCTATCATTGATACCAGGGAGAGGCAGCTACGGAACATGACAGTCCGGGAATTCTTGGTGAGGTGGAAGAATTTGTCGGATGAGGATGCCACTTGGGAGAATGAGAAGATCTTGCAGCATCCATCACTTCAGTTGCTTGAGGACAAGCAACATTTTGCCGGGGGAGACGGTAATATTCCTAATTAGCCATGTCTAATTGGAATATTTGGTTTTGTTCAATTTTTTCCTTCTGTAGTTATTTGTAAATAAAAAAGTGAGGACGGGGGACATAACTCACTTTTAGAATAAAAAGTCACTTCCTAGTAGCACAATATTGTGACTTAAAGGGGAGCCAAGGGGGCCAAAGGGGGACACAGAAATGGAGCCCACGCAGACAGATGGAGAGACTGCGCAAGAGGTAAGGAACACGTGGCAAGACGGGAACCACGTATGAAGAGGTGAGCCTTGGGATTGAGAGAGGCGAAGGCTATAAAAGAAAGAGGAGCCCCCTCATTTTGATCATTCAGTTATGTGCATTTTGAGCTAGTTGTTTCGACTTCTGATCACGCTGGCTGTTTACCTGGTCTGCGGCACTGTTTATTGCATTGAGTGTCTCCATTCAGAGATCTCACCCTTAGCCTTGGGGGACTTCGAGTGCCTGCTTGGGAAAGGTATTTCCATCGGTATTTCAGTAGTAGTTTTATCAGCATTTCAGCAATAGTTTCATCAACATTTTGGAGGACTGCGCAGTACTTGGAGAGGGACGCAGTTATTTTTGGTTGTAGTGCTCAATTGGGGTTTTGCAGGTGGATTTATGCTGGGAGATTGAGTTTTAGGCAGAGTTTAGAGGGGTTTTCTTCAGTCGCAGCGCAGGGCATTGAGGAATTGTGTAGAACCCCAAGAGGTGTTTTTCGAGGGTCAACCATTTGAGGAAATCTTTCTGGGTTTCTTGAGTAGAGCCCGAATCTAGAGTTTCAGCTTTTTTCAAGGAGGGGAGCAACCCCAAATCATCATTTCTTTTCTAGTAGCAGCAACACAACAACAGCATCCACGCAGAGAGGCCATTCTTATCATTCTGAGAGTATTTCTTCACTTTCCTTGTGCAAGTCGAGGTGCCATTTGTCTAATCACCTCTTGTACTCATTTATTGCTCAGTATAATAAAATGGCTTAGAATTTCTCGCTGCGTTTCTTGTATATCTGCTTATATTTCCAGTTTACATTATTATATGCTGTTCCACAATTATTTTATCACTTCTAGGTTATTATATCATTTGCACATATTTGGTTCGAGTTTTGCTAGGGTTTGAGGAATATTCTGGGTTATGAATATTACACCGCTACACCATTTTGCTAAGATGTATATCTTGTTGCAAGTTGCTTGTGAATTCCATGCTCCCTGCAAAATTTTAGGAAATCATTTCAGATGTATTTTCCACCTCTGTCAGTCCTAAGGACTTTGATGTAGTGTCCACTTTAATTCTAAAAAAGAGCTTTGTATTGGCAAAAGTGCTTACACACTTCAATTTTCTATTTGAGCAGATATACCCATGTCTTCTTTATGTAGTCATCTATGAAGGTCAATAAATAATGGCTGCCACTAATTGATGGTGTCTGCATTGGGCCACATAAATCTGAGTGGAAAATCTCCAAAGGTGCATTTTCCCTTATTGACTTTCCTATTGGAAA
>APFE031699448.1:0-30232 GCA_000404065.3 Pinus taeda | reverse complement strand
TCAGGTCCTACCGTATGATCTCTCAGAAATACTTAGATGCAAACTACATGCCAAAGAACATCATTTCGTTCGATGAATTCTAACTATGAGAAGGTTAGGAAATTTTCAATCAAACAAAACAAACTCAAGCAATCAAACAATCTAATGCAGCTAATAGCAAGGAAACAAAACTTTTCTTTTGAAAACACAAATCAATGAAATGTTCTTTTCCCTTTTAACTATTAAATGCAAAAGATATTAGTTTGATTTTCTCAATGGCACAAAGCACTTAAAATGAATTTTGAGAGACAGCAACACCGAGCAAAAAGAATAAAATCACTCAATGAAAACACAACAAAGTTCCCAAGACACCAAAACAATTTTCCAAATCAAAGGAAAAACTAAGGCTTGTATGAGCTATGTGATCTAAGCTCAACAAGACAAAAAGGAATTCAAACAAGGAGGAAGCAAATCGCTTGGAAAACAACCAAAAACACTTCCACAATCACTGAGCAAGTGCAAGGGAGCAATTAGAGAGTCGACTGACCCAATAGAAGACCAAAAACACCTAAGGGAGGCTCGACACACAAAGTCACTAGTTGTAATTTATGCACAATTCACTTGAAAAGTGTGCAAACGTAATCTATGCACAAATGAGAATTCTAATCATGCAAGTGTGATCTATGCAAGAGAATTCCCAAACACAAGATGATTCTAATGTAATCTAAGAACCAATCGAGTGCAAATCAAGATGACCTGTCAAAGCAAGGAAAAACACAAAGACTTTCAATGAACCATGTGATCTAAGTTCAGATGAAGTCAAGAAAAATCCAAACAAGCTAGAAGTGAATCACACGAAGCATAGAATACCAAACTTTCACAACCACTAGATGAGTGCGGAAAACAACCAAAAAGTTGACTGGATTATCAAACCACAACTTCCCACAGAAGGCTCGACAAGCAAAGCCACTAGGTGTTCTAGGGCTAGGATACAAAATAGATAGAAATAAGAAAACAACTGAAGGATAAAAGTAATAACCAGTCACACAAAGGTCTAACACACTTCCAGAAGCTGCAAAAGATATAGAAAAGAAAAATTCAAGTTTAAGGAGCTTTCAACTAACAAACTGGCAAAATTCACAGAGCTGGCGCGACTGTGAATCTGCAACTTGCGCTATTCAGGAATTGGCGCGAGTTCCTGTTGTGCAACATGCGCCAACTGGCGCGACTGTGAAAAGAAAAAACGCGCCAACCACGTTTGCTGACCCAAAACATAAACGAGACAAACCAGGGTCGGGCCAACAGTGCTCAGAAGGATCAAACAGCAAATAACAATTTTAAAACTGACCCAGAAAGCTCATTAACTCAGGCAAGCAAGAGAAAACTAACATGCAAGACAAACTCCAAATAGCTTCTCCCTAGTGGAGTCGCCGACCGCGTTGAATAGGTAAATCCCCTCTGCGGACAGAGGCGATCCCACTAGCCCAGAACGGGTCTAGCAACAATCAATCAATGCTACTCTGCAAGTTCCTATTTGCAATTACAAAGTGAGTAATGGACACCTACTTGGATTCCAACGCTATTTGTTTGATGAAGAGATGCCGCTCTCACTCCTTCGCTCTGGTCGGTCACGATCCTCCACTATCCTCGCGGATGGACACCTGCACATGCAAAGAGAGAACAAACACAAGCGTGAAATCTAGTAAAAGCAACTATACATCAATCAGAAAGGATGTAATTCACATTAACTATCATAAGACAAATGAGAATGGAACCATAACAGTAGTCATCTATTAATGAATAATAGGCAGAGAAAGATACAACCAAGGTTCTGACGTTGAACCTATTCTTTGGCTGGGCGAGCAGCTATGTATGCCTTGCAATAGACCTTCTCTCTCTCAGGATTCTGGCAGCATAACCTCCCTATGCTTCAAGACTCTTACTATCACTCCTAGATAAGCATATTCACAACTAGCATTACTCCAGAACTCCCGAACTCCCAGAACTCCCCCAGCACCCAGAACTCCTTTTCTCCAGAACTCCTTTGAACTACTGAACTAGCTTGTCTAATGCATGAGGACAGACTTTTATAAATGGAGAAGGGAGGAAGATTCAATGCACCAGGACGCCCATTGCGGATCAACATTATCTCTGAAAAGCTACTAAGGATAGATGTCAAGGATAGATGATGACTCTCGACCTCTATCAGATGGATTTTTTCCCTCAAAAGACTTCATGATCTGAAAGGAAAAAACATATGGGTGCGCGTTTGCCAAAAATCATTACCAAACTTAGTTGGCGCGAGTGTTGTTCTAGGACAGAGCGCCAATGGGCGCGCCCCTTTTTGAGGATCTCAATGATTGGCGCGGATAAGACACTGTGTACCTGCGCCAATGGAAAAAGGGTACTTTTCAGGGATAATTTGCAGAAGGTGTCTTCAGGGAACATGAAGTACATACTCAGGGGGACGTAATGCAAGTGTTTTTAGGCTATGTCACTGCTCACAGGTCCCGAAATGTATCCTCCAATGTACGAAAACAGGGGTAACAGGGACGGTGACCAATGGTGACAAATTACTGTGTAACACCATGGCATTCAGAAAAAGGAAAGGCTAGGCTAAAAACCACTCTGATAACCCAACAAAACCATGCCACCAACCATAAGAGATCCATACACCAACATGGAAATCCATTCATGTGCAAACCAGATAGGAAATCACACATGCAAAAGGTTACCTACAAGTATTCCTACTGAAGCTGATTGATCCTGCTCTTCATCCTTGATCATTTCCTTCCTTCCATTCCCTTTATTTTCTTTTCCTTCCTTGATCCAAAGCTAGAGTTCTCCAAGAAAACTTTAAGTGACCAAGAGTGTGTGTGTGGGAGAGGGAGAGTAATGAGAGAACTCAAAACTTGAACTGACAAAGGGTTAGAAAAATATTTCCAACTAATCCTCAGAAGCCTTTTTATTAATGAGGCATTCACATTCTTCATTTTCCATTACTTTCCTTCAATTTCCTCCTCACATACAACATGTGACCTTTTACCTTCCTTTTCTCCTATTTTCCTTTATTTTAATAAATGAATGTGCCAATTGTTTTTTTCATTTTAATTCCTTTGCCAATTTTCCTTTGCCAAAACATTCTTCTAGGGATTCCCTCTAGGATATCATTTCCCAACATTCATCTTGGAATAAGTGTCCCTTAACTGTGGTCTTATTTTTCCTTTATTAACTTTTATTACATGAAATTTTCACCAGGTTTTTACAGAACCCTCCCCCTTGGGGAACACCATCCTCAATGTTAAACCACACCAAGACCTCAGTAAGACCACTAAAAAGAAAACATACTGCCCATGGAGATTTATAATGTAGCTCGCCGCAGTATTTAAAATGAAAGACCGACTTAAAATAAAAACATCATGAAAACATTACAATATAACAACCATAATAATAGGACACCCATACTGGTTCTTGGAGCTTTATAACTTACCTCATGGTGGTATTTACATTCATATACATATCCATACATATACCAAAACATCAACAAAACATATGCCAAACATATACCAACATCAAACCAAAACTTATTTTCCTCAATCGGTAAAAAATGAAGGATATAGGGGGCGCATCTAATCCACCATCTCCCATGTAGCTTCTTTAGGCCCAAAGTGCTGCCACTGCGCTTTAACTTCCTCTATGGGTATGTTCGTGATCATGAACTGATTCCACTGAAATATGAAATGAGGCTCTGGTGGGAACTCTCCTTGCTCCACCTACAATACAGACCAATTAATAACATGATCAACATCCTTTATATACTTCTTAATCAATGAAATATGGAAAACATCATGGAATTTCACTATTAGAGGTAGTGCCAGCTGATATGCCACTAGTCTAATCCTCTCAAGGATCTCAAAAGCCCCAAAATACCATGGTGCCAACTTGGCACATGAACCAATCATCAAAGATATTTTCTTGGGCTTGATACACAAATACACATGCTCCCCAACATAAAACTCCTTGAACAATCTATGTTGATCTGTGAAACTCTTCTATATATCATGTGCCACCTTTAGATTCTTATTTATAACCTAGATTTCTTGTTCCATGACTACCAATATATCCGGTCAAATATGTACCCTATTTACTGGATCACTCCATTTGATGGGAGTGTGACAACTCCGCCCATACAATACCTCAAAAGGACTCATCCTCAATGACTCTTGATAATTTTTATTGTATGTGAACTCAACCAATGGAAAATACTCCTCCCATTTCATCTATTCGAGCATCACGTACATCCTCAACATATCTTTGAATATCTTGTTGACCCTCTCTATCTGTTCATCTGCCTTTAGATGGTCAGTTGTATTGAAGGCCAAATTTGTTCCCAAGCCTACAAATAGCTCCTTCCATAACTTAGAAGTGAAATTTGCATCCCTATCCAACACAATATTATTTCGAACATCATGCAATCTCAGTATCTCTCCGATGAACACCTATGCTACCTCACTCGCTAAATATGTAGACTTTACTGGAATGAAGTGAGCTACATTTCTCAATTTTTTAACCACAACCATCATAGAATCATGATTCCTTATTGTCCTCGGAAGACCTGAAGTGAAACCCATGGAAATGACTTCCCATTTCCATTCTGAAATCATTATAGGTTGTAGTAAAGCACTTGGAAGCTTACATTATTCATTTATCTCCTGACATTCTAAACATCTAGCCATGAACTTTGCCACTTCCTTCTTCAGATTCGACCAATAGTAGGACTTCTTTACCACCTTCAATGTCTTTTGATATCTTGGATGACCAAAGTATGGCTTGGCGTGAAACTCCTTCAAGATAAGATTCTCGAGCTCACTACAATTCGGCACATAGATCCTATCTCTAAACCTCACTAAACCATTCATCCGAAGACAATAGTGTGCATCTTGATCACCTCTACCCATACCTACACCTGTACCTATACCTATGCTTTGTTGTAATGTATGTGTTATCTCCATGTATTTCTCATCTCGTTGTCCTACCTACAAGATCCTATCTGGTAACTTTGTCCCATAAGAGCTCATAGTTGCTATATGATCTACCTGTACCTTCTTGCTAAGAGTATATGCAACCAAGTTCTCCTTCCCTTTGATGTATTTGATCTTGAAGTTGAACTCACTAAGAGTAGCTAACCATCTAGCTTGCGTGGCATTTAGATTCGACTAATCAAACAAATACCTCAACCCACTATGATTCCCATCAATGTAAACCTCCTGCGAAGAAGATAGTGCCTCCACATCTTCAATGCATGTATAATCAGTACTAGCTCAAGATCACGTGTCGAGTAGTTCCTCTCATGATCATTCAATTTTCGTGACACATAGAACACTACCTATCCTTCTTGCATGAGAATTCCACAAAGTTCTCTTTTGAAAGTGTCTATACACAGTACAAACTCCTTGGTTGCATCTACAATCTTTATCATAGTGCATGTGTCAACAACTACTTAAGCTGCTCAAAAATAGCCTCACATTCTTTTGCCCATTCAAACTTCTTACCTTTCTGCTACAATGATGTGATAGGATATGCAATGCGTGAGAAGTTCATGATGAACCTCCTATAGTAACCTGCCAATCCCATGAATGATCTCACCTCATCCACATTCTTAGGAGCTAATTCCCACTCCATGATCACCCTTATCTTTTCAGGATCCACTACTCTACCATCCTTGGAGACAAGATTCTTGAAGTAATGTACCTTTGTCTAAAATAAGATGCACTTGCTAACTTTAGCATACAACTGATGCTCTCTTAGCAATCTAAAAACTATTGCTAAATGCTCAGCATGTTATTCCTCATTCCTAGAATATATGAAGTTGTCATCAATGAATACAATAACAAACTTGTCCAGATGAGGATGCAACACACTATTCATAAACCACATAAATTTAGCTGGAGCATTAGTCAAATGGAATGGAACAACAAAAAGCTCATCATTACCATACTTGGTCTTCAACACATTCTTGAAAATATCCTCTTCCTTGATGTGTACCTGATGGT
This sequence comes from Pinus taeda, assembly GCA_000404065.3. NCBI lineage: Eukaryota > Viridiplantae > Streptophyta > Pinopsida > Pinales > Pinaceae > Pinus > Pinus taeda. The sequence continues at coordinate 24,200 of APFE031699448.1, read as the reverse complement.
ATCCTGATCTCAAATCGATCTTAGAGAACATTGTTTCTCCCTTCAACTGATCAAACAAATTATCAATCCTCAGTAAAGGGTACATGTTCTTGATTGTTACCTTTTTCAGCTTCTTGTAGTCAATGCACAATCTAAGAGTACAATCTTTCTTCTTCACGAACAACACTAGTGCACTCCAAAGTGATACACTCAGGGTAATCTACTCCTTGTCCAACATTTCCTTTATCTTTAAACTTAACTCAACCAACTCAGACGTGCTCATCTTGTAAGGTGTTTTTGATGCTGGAGTTGCCACTAGCACTAGCTCAATAGAAAAGTCTACCTCCCTATGAGGTGGAAACTTTGTAATGTCCTTAGGAAATACATCTTGAAAGTGATGCAAAAATGGGTATCTGTTTAACACAAATGCATCATCAACCTCCTTACCCTTGTCACTAGAAATGTGTACTGCAAACATCAAACAAACGTTTATGCAACTGTGCTTAGCGGGCATAGAGGTAACCATCCTCACTGATGTAGGCTTCTTCTTCCCCTACAAAGTCCTACTTTCTCCACTATCATCCACACACTCAATGGTATTGTCGAAGCAATCCACTTTGGTTCTATGAAGCTACAACCAATCCATACCCAAAATCATACTATACGATCCCAATGTAAATACATTCAAATGTGTTGTTGTGGGCATACCATTTAGCTCAAATGCACAAGCTCTTACCCAATGGTGAACTCGCTTCTTTGTACATGTAGCAAATTGTACCAACCAAGATTATGCATGCACTTATTTTCTCAAACCAGACTTATGCACCAAGTCAGGATTAATAGAACTATAGTTAGATCCAAGATCAATCAAAATAGAAACAACTTGATCACAAAGCCTACTGTCCATCTCAATGATTGGTGCTTAATAATTCACTTCCCTATTGTCAATAGTTGCATAGATCTGAGGAATTCTATGACCATCATCACAAACTATCTCCTCAGAACTATCACACCTTTTCACTTTTGTCTCCATCAAAAGTATTTATTTCAGAAATACTTATATTTTATTATTCATTTCCTCTTTTTTAAGTTAAATTAATTAATTAAAAAATATATAAGAATATGTGTTATATGGAAAAAAGTAATGGACATTAATGATATTGTAATAAAGAGATTAAAAATATTCATAATAATGTGGCAGCAAATTCCTATATTTAAAAATTTGTTACATGTTTTTTAGGAAAATATATATATGTTTTGATGTTTATGAAATCTATTAGTCATATAATTTATGTTACTATGTCAATATTATACTTAATATAATAGTAAAATTTATTATAATTTAGTTGTTAAGTTAGTAGTGCTACAATTATAGCAGGCTATTATTTAAAAATAAGTTAACTCATCACTATTATTCAAAGAAGTTAATAAAATTAACTCTTAGTAACTATTTATAATGAATTAGATTTTCACTCCTAAATATCTTTAAATCTTTAACCTATTTCCCTAAATCTAAATCAAATCAAAGCTGAGCAAAACAAAAATTATTTTAAAGCCTGCTGCAAACCCAATTTGTAAATTTAAATATGTATGAGAATTCTATATTTTTAGAATTGTTTCAATTTCAAAGAAAAAGGGGAGCATTTCCAAAGTTAACCCGTCAAGATTCAATGACAAAGTGATTCGCTACGTCGTATTGAATTAAAGAATGTGGAATGTAATAAAGGGAATTCGGTTACAAAGTTATTCGCTGCATCGGATTCAGTTGAGGAATGTGGAATGTTATAAAGAGCGATTCGGCTACAAAGTGATTCGCTACGTTGTCTTCAGATAAGGGGCGGTGCGTTAACAGGTAAGCAACTATATTCGGCTATTAATACCAATTATAATCACCTCACACTCTATTCATTCTGTGTGAAGTTTCAGAAGGTTTCAGGTTGAAACGATAGAATGGAAAGAAGGGAAGGAGGTACCAGTAAGGTGTCCACTGTAGTGTTGGTAGGGCGGACGGGCAATGGTAAAAGTGCAACTGGTAATTCCATAATTGGGCGCAAGGCCTTTCACTGTCGCTCTGGTTCTTCCACAGTTAGAGGCACTTGTGAATTGCAACAAGTGCAGATGAAAGATGGCAGAAAATTGAACGTGATCGATACACCAGGCCAGTATCTTATTTATTTTTTATTTAATGTGTTTCCAACCAGGGTTGTTTGAATATTTCTATTATTATATGTATTTTGTATTAATAAGAGTTATTCGGATTAAATTCGGCTGAGCAGTTGAAACTTATATAGGTATAATTTTTGCATTTTGTGTTATGTATGGGGTTTGGTTTAATTGCATCGAGTTGTAACCAGGTTAGCTAATTTTGTTTATTGATTTTTTTAAATTTGGAAAAAAAATTAATATATTTAACATTTTTTTATTTCATTTTATAGTTTAATGTTTTTGTTTTTTCAATTTAGTATTTCTATTTATTTTTATAGATTTTATAAATATATACTATAAATAAGAAGTTATAATTATGGACTAACATAAATCAAATTAAAATAGACTAAAGCATTAGAATTTGAAGATAATTTGTAGCATAGAGAGAGTTTCAAGGAAATCTTACCAAATATCTAAACATAATTCCTGAGTTTTATTAAGTAGAAATCAAATCAAAATAGGTTAAAGCATCTAAGGCTCTTTTTATTTTTGAGGATAGCCATTAGTATAGAGAGTCATATACCTCTTCTTGTTAAATCTTATCAAACACATAAACATAAATAGAAACCAAAGGAACACACTTTTGAGCTAATTTGACAATCCCATTAAATCACTCTAAAGAGGAGAAGAAACTTGCATATGAACCAACTCCCAACAACCTTTGGTAGTATGACATTTCCAAAAAATTTGCATGAAAGATTTCATCTTTTTACAAAGTGAGAATTCAATGTTCACGAAATCACTTTTTACTAACTAAGCAAAAATGTTTAATTTGTATGTTAATTGAAAATACCACACACCATGCAATATATCCATTCAAGTACCCTTTGTATCTAAATATGTTCATCTATCATTCAAGGCTAGGGCCAAAGGGTGTTTCAAATGTAGAAGAAAGGATTCTTCATGTTATAGGTTTCACTTGGTTTACAAAAGACCAACATCAATTCCTTCAAATGGGACTTGAAATTTGAATGTTTATCCTAAACAAATCCTTAGATGGGTCAACTTTTCGATTTTTTTAACTATTTCTCTATCTAAAGAAATGATAACTTCTTGATGGGCTAGCACCCCACATCCCACTCATAATTTGGAATTCACCCAAAGTTGCTTGGAAAATCAAATGTCTTTTTTGCATAGCATGTGAGCATGATAATGATTATTCTTACCTACAAGAGAAAAACCATTGAATGGCTATGTGGTAAATCATCATTTGTAACCTCTATGGTATCATTTCCACATGGTAACAAGAAAAAGGCATTTAGCAAATGTGATCCTTAAATAACTAACAATTACCTCATGTCAAATAAAGTTATGGGTAGGAGGTGTCCAAACTAGTGGGCCATCGAAGCCATTATTTCTTGGATTAGTTCTTTGTTGCTAGAGAATATTTCCTAGAAAATTGATGACACTTTTGTGATAGACACTAGGTAATCCGCTTACTTACCCCTAGTGACCTTAATAAATGCACATGTAAAATGGAAGGAGATGAGAGTAGAGACACACCTCTCTACCTACAGATATAGACCACAATGTATTCAAATTCTACTTTAATATATAATTGTTAGTGTTTCAAGACAAAAGATCTCCATAAATAAATAAACGTATGTAGATTCACATATAAGAAGATATTTTCATTTTTTCCTCTCTCTTGCTTCATGGCAAAGACTTGTTTTATAGTTGATTTATGAAAGTGGATGGTGTGAATCTAGAAATTTTTAGCTTGATTCCACATGGTCTCATCCTTATTCTCCTTTTCATCACCTTTTTATCCTTTCAAACCCATATTGTCTCACTCCACTAACCAAAGACACCTCAATACTATTTATTTATAAGCTAGGAGACTTCAAACCTTTTGTTATGTCACTTTGAGCATCACAATGCTTTATGCTAGTATCCTAGGAGCATTGGAGGCATAATTTAGACATTTTTTTAGGGATTTTCAAGAGGAATATGTAATATAACTTGAAATGCTTCTCTAATGGACTCAAATGAGTGTTAAATTGAGTTATAACAAGCCAAACATCTATTTTTTTTTGGGTTCACCCATAATTGTAGTATAGCTAATAGAAAATAAATCTGAAGCACTCTACAATCATTTCATTTAAGGTTCGTTTAAAATAAATCGAGATGATATAATCATCTACAAACTATTATTCATATTATGATTTCGGCAAAGGAATTGATTTCCTCAAAGGGATGCCACTATTTATTTGACATATATCTTCAGGCATGGACAACAACCACATGTAAGAAATGCACTAATCAGCACCCTCGTCTCATACCATAGATCTTTAACAAAATCATGTTAGATAAGGAACCATTCATTGTTGCAAAGGCATAGAGCATACAAGAAAAGGATATTCACCATGGAGAAATTCAGATTTGAAGTTAGGGAAAAGCATTACTTTGTTATTAATTGATGAATGAATCTCATCATACACATTGTCAATTTAATCTCGAGGAATAAAAAAATCGTTGAGACTTTATGGCCCATTCCATGATAATGTATACTATTACCGGAATATCTGTAAATCTCCCCAAGCAAACCACAACCTATGAGTTCATTTTTTGAATGTGAAGAGCCACAATATTGGAAAACAAGATTTTAGGAGCAAAAGTATAAAGGAGTAGCTTTAAAGTAGAAAAAATTCCAAGATACCATTCATATATATATATATTCTCAAAACAATATCTAAAATTATGTTGAATTAGTTAAAGAAAATTTTAAGCATATATTTTTCTAGTATAATAATGATAATCATCAAGTGTAGACCATTTAGTACACAAATAACATAAACCATTTAACACTTATGAATTATGATATTCTTAATAATTGATCTACCATAATACCAAATCAACATATGTCATAAACAAACTATATAAAATAATGTCAACCACGAGCCAAGATGTGGTCGAGGGATTAAACTAGCTTGGGGTCTAGACTAGTTCAAGGGTGTAAAGAAGTTCGGTGTTTGGGGGTTCATCGGGGTCATCCTAAGAATTTCACCACACCGGGCCAAAACCAAAAATTTGATTATAACAATATTTCCTTTCCAAGAAGGCTAAGGCTAAGTTAGGTGGGGCTCATTGATCGAGGTTGATATTGGTGGCCAAGCTCCTATTCCACTTGGACCCCACCATTGTTTATTTTCAGTTTCCTTAATTGTAGCACAACGTACTATTTTTGGTGTTTTTTCGTGTCCTAAGCTTCCAAATTCATTTTGAGGGACTCAAAGACCTTTTTAGGAAAACAAAGAGACTTGAAAAGTCACAAACAAGTTTACTAGTTTTTTTTTGCCTCGTCTTCAAGATCATGGAAATGAGGTATTATGATAGCCAAACACAGATCGTATGCCAAAGTTACAACCAAGGGAAGTTGAGGTACTAACTTACCCAAACAAGGCCCACATTTTGGGCAGTTCATATCCTAGGGTTAGGTTTTTGGATGTTTAGGGTTTTCCATTTGTCTCAATAATAAATAGGCCTTTGACCCTCATTGTAACACAGTTCAGAGACATGTAGCTGCTACATCGCTTCTTAGAGATAACCTACCATTTCCCAAGTTAGTTTATTTCCATTTCTATTTGTAAGCATATTTCAGTTATTTGATTAATGAAATGAAGTGTTATTCTATTCCATCTATATATTTATGGTTATATCTATAATTTTTTGTGTTCTTGTTTAAGTTCAAATAAGTTGTATCATAGTGGTCTGCTCTTTCTCTCTTTTTTCTTTGCATGTACCCAATGAGGTCAATATATAAGTAGTTAGGGCTTGAACTAGTAAAACCTTTGCAGGCCTAGCCTCGCAAATCCCGACGGCCTCCCATGGTGAAAGAGAAGAAATATGAGGGAACATGATATCCTTTCAAAATCTTGCTCGAAGAAGCCCCCATGTGATGGAGGAATGCGATCACGGAGACCTTTTCCCAAATCCTTCAATGGCTACCCAACGGTGACACATCTTCTTCCATTAGCCACTCTATAAGCACCACACCCTGTAAGGTACAAGTTAACTTGAACATCCCAATATTTGTAGGTGAGATAGATTCACATGCTCTAGATAAATGGTCAAATCTACTAGAAGGATATTTTTCTGTTCATGATTTTTCTAGCCAAGAAAATATTATTTTTTCACTTCTCAAAGTTGCCCCCCATGTCAAGGACTAATGGGAAACCTAGTGTGAGAAGAAATATGGAAGTAGACCCTCATTATTTTCAGTCGCAACCACTTGGGATTCATTCCGGGACACCATCAAGGAGCAATACTACCCAATCGAGAGCTATGAGGATAAATGTATAAAGTGGACCATGGTACGGCACAGAAGGGTCTAAGACATGCCAGAGTTTACCAATTTTTTTCATACCCTCCACACAAAGTTTGGTATGAAGGATTCTTAGTGAAATTTTATACTCATGTACCGCACCTGCCTAAACAGATACATCTAGGATGAGATGAAGTTGCTAGGAATTTCCTTGCTCGCCACAACATATTGATACACTATCAAGATCGAGCAGATGTTTAAACATAAGAAGCTAGACTTTGGATTTGTGAATCCAAAGCAAGGAAAATGCGCCCCCAAAATGTAGAGAAAAGGACAAAGACAAGATGAGGTGACCCAAGATAGCCAGTTGAAGCTGCAACCAAATAAAAACACCCCAAATATGAAGAAGGACACGGGAAAATGGTGTGAGTTCCATAAGAGCTCCACTCACAACACAAGTGAGTGTCGGGCCAAGCAGTCGCTGGCGGCCGAGCTGAAGGCTTCTGAATCAGACCTATGTTTTGACTTTGAATCAGAACCTGACAAGGGGAATGACAAAGGGAAGCATATCATTGACACAGAGCCCAGTGCCAGTATGGCCACCTCCAATATCCAAGAGAATGAACCTGGAGATCTAGAGGAGGGGGAAAGCCTGTTCCACTCATAGATGTTGGTGAAGGGTTCTCTGTTGGAGTTCATTATCAGCACCAAGATCCAAAAGAATGTCATTTAAGCAGAGGTTGTGAAGAGGTTAAGTATACTGCCTCCAACACATCTACATCCATACACCATAGGATGGCTTCACCAAGGACGATATGTCCATGTTAGCTAGCAATGTCACCTTCCCTACAACATGAAGCCCTTCACGGATGATGTATTGTGTCATGTTTCTCCTCTTGAAGTTTGTGATGTATTATTATGACAACCATACTTGTTGAGGCAGCATGTTGTATATGATTCTAGACCTCACTCTATGATTATTACTTTAGAAAACAAGTTGTATAGGATATTGGAGGTAGCTATTCCTACCACCATATCTTTGATCTCCATAAAGCAATGTAGTAAGATCATTTCATAGACCACAAAATTTGTTTTCCTTATCATTTGTCCCCAGGGCAAGAAGAATATTGTGGCTACGACTTCCAAGCAAGGCTCCTCCGTACAACAGCAGTAGATAGACAAGGTCGTGGAGGAGTACAGGGACATTTTCACCTCATCTACGGGGTACCTCTACATTGTCACATCAAGCACTCCATTGATCTAACCCAAGGTGTGCCACTACCCAATGAATCAATATATCGATTCTCTATTCTAGATAGTGATGAGTTCAAGAGGTAGATTCAGGAGTTTTTGCAGAAAAGGAACACCAGGCCAAGCTCATCACCTTGTGGGACCTTGATTGCATTGGTATAGAAGAAGGATGGGACTTGGAGGCTTTGTATTGACTATCGGGCATTGAAAAAGATCACTATCTAGAATAGGTACCCAATCCCATGGATTGATGACCTTGTAGACCAATTCAAGGGGGCCAAATATTTCAGCAAGATTGACTTGAAGTCTGCTTATCACTAGGTGCCTATTGAATCCTCCAATGTGTGGAAGACTACCTTCAAATCCAAGTGGATCCTTTTTGAATGGTTGTTCATGCCTTTTGGATTGCTGAATTATCCCACAACCTTCATGAGGTTAATGGATGACATATTGCGACCCTTCACCAATGCATTCATGGTGGTGTATTTAGATGAAATCTTGATCATCAACCAGAGTTGGGAAGAGCATATCCACCATATTTGAGAGGTCCTTCAAACGTTGTGACAACACATGGTGTGTGCTAATCTAGAGAGGTCACTAAGGGTGGAGCGAAAGCAAAGTTCTTTTGTTCTGAAACCCAACAAAAGGCATTTGTTAAGTTGAAGCAATGCCTCTTCTCTATGCGAGTGCTCACATTACTAGATCTACAACAACCACTTAATATTGAGACATATGCCTCCGACCATGCTATTGGTGCAGTTGTTACTCAACATGTAGATCTAGTGGCTGACCATAGTGAGACACTTTCAGACGCAGTCTAAAAGTATCCCATCTATGAAAAAGAAATGTATTCCATTTAGTAGGCTTTCTGTCAATCGAAGCAGTACAATATGTGGAAAGAAACGGTAATCCACACAGAACACCAACCCCTATAGTTCATATAGACACAAGATAAGTTACAGAATGATCGCCATTAGAAATGGTCCACATACCCGAAACAATTCCATTTGAAAATTAACCACAAGAATAGAAACACCAATAATTCTACAAAATGCCTTACGGACCACCAGTCATGGCACTGGTCACTGTTGTTGACTCCTGTGGGCACAAGACTTCGGGGTGGCCGCATCTTTACAAGAGAGATCCAGAATTCGGTAGCACATACCAAACACTCCTGAAAGGTAAGCAAGTTTGAAATTTTCACGTCCAAGATGCACTATTATGCCACCTACGACACATATTTGTTCCTTAAAGTGAGTGCGCCAAGATGATTCAGGACACACACTATAGTCAGGTCGTTGGACATTTCAGAGTAGAGAAAATAGTGGCAATATTGAAAAAGTATTTTTATTTCCAAAACCTTCGTCAGGATGTTTGGAGGTACATTAAATGTTGCACTGCCTACACCATTTCCAAACCAACCATCAAGAAGCAAGGGTTATATACTCCTCTTCCTACTCCTAGTTGCCCTTGGCAACCCATCTCCATGGATTGCATGTCAAGTCCTCCTTCTTCGAAACATGGCAACAACTGCGTTTTCATGGTCGTGGACAGATTCTCTAATATATCCATTATGGTGGCCTACAAGAACAGTATCACAACAGAGGCCACTCCTAAGCAATTCTTTGAGTGAGTATGGATACACTTTAAGATCCCACAGTTATTTGTATAATATTTTGATAGTATATTATTAAGTGCAGTTTGGTTAAGTCTCTGGTCAATGCTGGATACGAAACTTACTAAGTCCACAACTTTCCATCCCAAAATTTATGGCCTAACTAAGGTCACCAACAGGATGATCATACACATTCTACACATGTATAATTTGAAGCATCCATGGACATGGGATGAAATCGTACCCTATGTCCAACATAGTTACAACAGAGCTCTCAATAGCTAAACAGGCCACAACCCCTTTCAGATAGGGCTGGTATTTTAGCCATTATATCCCATTGTTGTGGTCATACCATTTGGAGCTACTCAAGCAAATTTGGATCATGTCTAGTCTGAAGCCGACAGGGCTAACTGCTTCATTGAGTGCATTCAACACATCTGTCAGTAGGTCCATGATATATTGGATAGATCCAATGCTAAGTATAAGAAGCACCATGATTAGGATTGGGTTCCACATAAGTTCTGAGTGGGTGACAAATTTTGGCTACATTTGCAGAAGGAGCGCCTCGCTGAACCCCACTGCAAGCTTCTCCCACTTCGATATGGGCCATACACCATCACCAAGGTTGTAGGGGGTAATTCCTTCGAGCTAAGCATTCCACCATTCCTTTTTCTACACCCAATTTTCAATGTAGACTACCTTCGCCCATACTTCCCACCATTATTGGGCACATCCAACATTGCAGAACAACTCACACCAATAGATTTAAAGCCATACTACATGGAACATTCCACAGCTCATCAGATCATGGACATACAAATCAAGAACACTCGCTAGTAGAATATCCAACTGTATCTAGTTGTCAAACGGGCTAATGCCTTCACCAAGGAAAGTGGCTCACAAGGGAATAAGTTTAGCAGAAGTTTCCCCATCACATGGAGGCACTCAACACAATGGAACCATTGTTTCCTAGGGTGGGGGGACTAATCTAGGTGGATATTGGTGACCACCCTCCTATTCAAATTTGACCCCCACCATTATTTCTTTTCAGTTTCCTTAATTGTAGCCAAACATACTATTTTTAGCATTTTTTCGGGTCATAAACTTCTAGAGTCTTTTTGAGGGACTAAAAGATGTTTTTAGGGAAAATAGAGAGACTAGAAAACTCCAAACTAATTAGCCAAATTTTTTGAGTCTCCTCTTCAAAATCTTTGAAATGAGGTATTATGATAGCCAAACTTAGATCATATGCCATGTTACGAACCCAGGAAGTTGATGTTCCAATTTACCAAAACAAGGCCCACACTTTTGGCACTTCATCTCCTAGGGTTAGGCTTTTGGATGTTTAGGTTTTCCATTGCTTCTCCGTAATAAACAGGCCTTCGAGCCTCATTGTAACATAGTTAAGAGGCATGTAACCGCCACATATCTTCTCATAGATAAGCTACTACCACTCGAGCTATTTTATTTAGATTTTTTTTTGTAAGTATATTTCAGTTATTTAATATTAATGAAATGAAGTGTTATTTCTATTATATCTCTATATTTATGGTTATATATGTAATGTTTTGCATTCCTGTTTAAGTTTGGATCACTCATGTGAGGCTATGATATGGTAGGTACCACATAGGATTAGATATGACATGTTGGCAGATTGGTGACATGAATTTTCCAAGGGTGGTTCAGCTACTACGTGGGAACCACATGGTATTACCTTTCAAACATGGGCATAGTTCATGGTCTAAACATTAAATGGCCATAAATGTTTATCTCGGAGTTGAATTTCAATAAAATTTATATCACAAAAAGGTCCTCGATGAGCCAAATGCAAAGGTGGTATTTATTATAATTTTTAATGAAGTTGAGAAAATAGGAATTTTGTAACACTATTTCCATGACGAGACTATGGAGTTTGGGTAGATGAAAGTAAAACCTTTCATCTTCCCTAGGTTATCTAAGGGGGTGGGAGGTACTATTACAAAGAGGTATGAGACAATGGTTCAAGAAGTGAACCTAAGTGAGAAAAAGGATATGTAACGTAGGCCTAGTAGAATTAATGAAAGAATATTTATTATAGTATAGCAATTGAATATGAATTTGTTGTTTTCTTGTCATAACATTTCATTTGTGAATTGCATGTTGACTGCAATGATGTCCCTAATAAGTTAGATTATTTTGACAAATGTGCTTACTTGAAACTTCATGTTTAAGGTAGCCTGTAATTATGTGCTTATTGGAATATTACCAAGGTGATAATGAATAATGAGTGGCGAACCATTATGAGTGTATGATATCACATAATAATACACCAATGGCTAAGGGATGAGTATTAAAACAATGAAATATAACTTTGATAGATCTTACCATGGACATGAAGAGTAGTTAGTAGAGAAAGGAAGAGAAGAAGGTTCCTTCGATTGGATGGATACTCTTAGAAGTTTGAGAGTTGAATTGAGAAGCTACAATGCTCACAACAAGAATCTTTTCATGGGCCACAAAAAGGAAGGCATAAATGAATGCAGTCATTTTTCATAGCCTACCATATTTACCTATATAGAAGTAGCATGAACTAGGAGTCAACTACAACTTTAAGCAAAGTTCATCTAGACTTAGAAGACAACTGTTGAGTACATATGGTGTAGAGGGTAGTCTATCCAAGAAAAGGAATAGGTAGGGAAGTGAACACAATATGAAGGTTGGAACTCCTCTGAGTACCATAGAGAGAAGGACACAGAGCCCTGAACAATTGCCTAGTGCTACAATAAAAAGGCATAGTTATAAAAGAATGAAATAAAAGGACTTTATTACGGGATACTTTAAGAAGGAAAATACCCTTATATTTTATGGATCAGTGAAGGAAGTCAAATTAGTAGAGCTATAGCTACTAGGAATGAAGAAGTTTTTCAAAGTCCATAACTACTTTGAAAGTAAGGGTATACACCTTCATCCTAAGAGACAAAGTTGGTATTTGGTTGGAAGATTTAAGGAATGTAAATGATATCAAGGAGAAGGATTTGACTTGTGACAGATTTATATATTCTTCGGGAAGAAGTATCTATCTAAAAAATATTATGCTAATAGGTCCAAAGAGTTCTATGAGCTCAAACTAGGGAAACTAAAAAATGAATAATATATTACCAAGTTTTAGGGTTGTTAAGGTATGTGCCTTACATAAAAGAGGAGAAGGAAAATATTCAATGATATATATGTGGGATACCTCAAAATTTTAAGGATATAATCAAGTGTGTTGAGGCAAGGACATTGGAAGAGGCCATCAAGAAGATGAAGCAATGATATGAGAAATCAAGGCATAGTTCAGAATTTAGAACTGACTCGAGGATAAAATGAAAACATAGTTCTAAAGGGAAAAGATGAAACTTTGTAGGATAAAATTCAATGAGAGGGAGGATGAAAATTTCCACTGCCACAAAGGGTGATTTTCAATATAAATCTGCCATTACTGTTAGAGACCAATTCTCTAAGTCTATAAGAGAAATATTATATGGATCCAAAAGAAGACCCATCAAGTTTTGGGAATGTGGGGAAATCCACTTATTGATTGATTTCCCTTAGCTATAGAGGAACCTACCAATGTTATAGGTAGTGTAAGAGGATGAGGCAATAGATTAGTACAGATGAATGACTTACCTCATTAGCTAGAGGGAGCAATAGAATTTTCGAATATATACATAAAATGGCTTTTCAAACTAGGTATGTGAATAGTTTTTTGAGTCTGTATTTGGATAATTTCATGTTATTCTTCATTGATGACATCTTGATGTATTATAAGAACAAGGAAGAGCATGGAAAACACCTAACAACTATGCTAAATTTTCTAGAAGAGCATAAGCTCTATGCCAAATTTAGCTAATGTGAGATTTTCATTCCAAGATCCAATACTTGGAGCATATAGTCTCAAAGGAGTGTGTGGTAGTTGTCTGAAAAAAAAGTTAAGGAAATCATGTAATGGCCGACTCCATAAAATGTGTTAGAAGTAAGATCATTTATCGGGATGGCGGGCTAGTAGAGACGATTCATTAGGAAATTATCCAAGATTTGACCAATCATAGTGTTGTGAAGAAAAGGACGTAAATGTTAATGGAAAATTGAATGTGGTACAAGTTTTGTAGCTAAAACGCTTACTTTCACATGCACCTTTGATGTGGATCATTGATCAAAATAAAGACTTTATAATGTGAAAATATTCCTGCAAGGAAGGACTCAGTGGGGTCTTGATGCAGGAGGGCCAACAAGTTTGCTATGAATTGAGGAAGTTGAATAAACATGGGGAGAACTATGTGACTGATGATTTATAGTTTGCAGTGATAGTTCATGCACTACAAATGTGGAGACATTATCTCCTTGGATATTTGTTTTTACTAATTATGGATCATGGAGGGATAAAATAGTTGGTTGATAAACCTAGGTTAAATGCTATATAGGAAAAATGGTTAGCGTTAATTGGTGAATTTGATTTCAAGATCAAATACATTAAAAGAAATGAGAATAACATAGTTGTTGCACTCAACAAAAGGCTACATATAGCCCATGTAGAATTTGTTTGTAATGGTGAATTTAATATTTAATGAAAGCTTAAAGAGGACAAGAAACATGATGAACATTATTAAGGCTTAAAGGAATGCTTACAACAAGAACCTGAAGAGGTGTTGAGCAGGAATTTTTCTATTACAAATGATGGACTACCAAATTTCAGGGAAAGTTGGTATATACCTTGTCGAGGTAACTTGAAGAAGCTCATTATGGATGAATTTCATAAGAGACCATATTATGGTAATCATGATTATCAAAAAATGATAACACCAATGGTCATATTACTGGTCAGGCATGAAAAAGGAAATCACTGAGTAGTTCCTAAATGTTTGTAATTTCAATAGGTAAAATTGGAGTGTAGACATTAAGTGGGATTTCTACAGCTAATTCCCATAATGGAATGGAAATTGGAGGTCATTTTCCATGGATTTTAACATAGTTTTGACAAGGACAAATAGGAAAAATGATGCCATTATGATTGTGGTAGACAAGTTGAGTAGGACAACTCACTTTTTGTCTATCAAGTCTATTTATAAGACTAGTGATATATCCCAAGTCTTCATCAGAGAGATAGTGAGGTTACCTAGAGTAACTATGGAAATTATCTCAGAGAGGGATACAAGTTTTACCTATAAATCTTGGAAGGACCTATTTGGTGGCCTGGTGACAGAATTGGCTTTTAGTACAACATATCATCCTAAGAAAAGTGGGAAGACCAAGAGGATAAAAAATGTGTTGAAATATATGCTAAGGTTGTATATCATGCACTGACAAGGGATGTGGGAAGGTTTTCTTCAATGTGTTGAACTTTCTTATAGCTATGGGTACTAGGTATCATTAATGATGAGTCAATTTCGGGAACTCTATGGAAGGAAGTGCAATAATCCTATCAATTGGAATTATTTGGTGAATGTGGTGCATATTGGGCCACACAAGATGAAGGATAGGAAAGAGGGAACAATATCCTTAGGAAGAAACTAAGGATATCTCAAGGTAAGAAAAAGGGCTATTGTGGATCAACATAGAGTACACAAGGAATTCAAATTGGGGAATCATGTGTATCTCAGAACCAAGAAAAAAAAGATCTTATTGAGTATTCAGTCTTCTGCCAAGTTGGAATTGCTACCACAAAAACTAGAAATCCTTAAAGTGGGAAACCCTGCAAGACACGAAGTTACACTAAGTGCTAACAATGTAGTATAGGCTCAATGTTAGCTCAGCCAAAACACCTTTCTCTTTATGGATTTTCACCGATGGGAGGAATCCTAGTAGGATAGGATCACCTATGAAAGGTATTCTAAGGTGAAGGTATAAGGTGATAGGATATAATCTCATAATAAATACTCACACTTCAAGTATAAGGCTTCACTATGAAGCCTTATGCTTTCTACGAGATATATAGGAATAAGAATGCCCAAAAACTAGGGTTTGGTCATTTTTCTTGAGTTTTGGAGTTCCCAGGGTTAATTAGATGGAGATAAAATGCTTCTTAAGATTTAATTTAAAAATTACTAGGCTCATACAACTTGAAGGAATCCCTCAAGTCCAAGAACAAAAACTAGGTTTTCTTTCTCAAGGAAACACATACAGCAAGAGATTTTGTGGAGGAAAAATAAGTCGATGCCCACCAAATCTGTAGGTCAAGTAACCATGACCCTCCACTTAATAATTATGTCTCAAGCATGCATAAAATGTGTCCCTATATATTTCTATCTAAGCCTTAGTTTGACGTCCTAGCCTAAAAAGGGCCAAAATTTGAAGAGGAGAATTTATGGATGAAAGGAGAGAATGATCACCAAGTACTTGGACTAGAGCCTTCTCCTTTGGGCATATGGAGTCAAGGATGGAAATGATAAGCTAAATCTATTTCTAAGGAGGATAAAATTGATTCCTTAAGTACCAATTTCTACCATTTACCCACTTCTAAGGAAAATGGAATTTGATGGAGAGTTACAATAATTCCTCTACTAGGAAATTTCATTACATGTTATACAATGAGTAACATATGTAATTCTTAGATATATAACCTTTCAAAATTAATTTTCAACAACCTAGGTCATAAATAAGCATAATTTAGAAGCATCAATTACGAACATTAGACAATTTCAAGACAAAATTTTTCAACAATAGGAAGTTACAAGATCACATGTAGTATATCCATCCGTTCACCAAAGAAATAGCTCCAAAGACAATCCAAAATAACTTCCAAACATTGGAATTCATCCAAGAATACCCCAATAGCTAATAAACAAGTGTGAATTCTTTCAAGAGGTATGAATTATCCAAGTGTGATGATGAGAGAGATAAAATGAGATATATCGAATTTATATGTGTTCAATGATCTCCAATTTTAGCCTATGAGCCCCTTACATAATAAAATAATGGCAAAACATTAAGTGAGGTTACAATCCAACCTCATAGTGATTGTAAAATCATAATAATTCACCCATAGGGGAGCCGAAAGGGCAACATCATGCATGCCTAGGCCTCTTGAGGGCATGCATTAGGCCCCTATAGTTCCAAAGTGAGTGTAGAAGGATTTGAAAAGCATGATTTGGGGGTTGGTGCCTAAATCTCCATGAAAATCATTGTGAAACCCAATTTTATGTTTGGGCACAAAATGGGTCTCTTGGGTCTCCTATTGATAGAATAGACTAATTATTCTCCAACTTTGAGGGATTTGAGTGTGGTGCTAGCCATCCCATATCTCTAGGAGTGGGACAAACCTCATTTAGGATTTAGATCAGCTACTGAACCATGTCATGACTATTAATCCAGTTGGGAACACTGGTCCAAGTGAATCATCGCATGAATATTGTGGGGGAAAGTGCAAGCTTATTGGAGTGATGTAGGTTCCCATATGCTGGAATAATGCTTTGCAAGTAGTGGGAATGCCATGGATCTCAATGCTTTACTTTTATGGTGTCATAATGCTCCTCTAATGGACTTGGGCCGTAGTTAAGTTTCACATCCCGTGATGAAAACCACCTTCCAATTACACAAAATGTCCAATGATACATTTTCACCATTAGGTACAATAATCAGTAGTGGATCTAAGTGGAAAATTGACATTGTATACATACCTTCCTTTCGAAATTTGGGGCTTTGATAATGTAATAGTGTTACCTCCCTATGTAAGACTATCTAATGGATGATTCTATTAGGTGTTCCGAGCCCCTAAGGGGAGAGACATGTTGCTTGTACATACATCATTCGATAGGTTTCATGTGAATAATTATAGAATGGAAGTTGAATAAAGGCATCTCAAGGCCAAATTACATGGTCAAAGGGCTAGCTGTAATGAGGAAATTCATATTATGGGTATAGAGATGTGAGCGGGGAGCAATAGTGCATGCATGAGTTACTCCATCCTTTGTTTTCCATCGCTCTTATTACACTTTTAAGTTTCTTTATTTTTCTTTGTATTACTGCTTGAAGCTCTAGGAAATGAGAGCATGTTATGAACACTGTGTAGCAATGGTTACCCCCTTAATGGTGAGGAAGTTCATCACCCACTATGGGTTGTGACATGCAAGGGTTGCTTTTAATGATGTCATAGAGAAACATTGTCCCAAGGAACCAGGTGATGACCATAATGATAAGGGGTAGAGCTCATGATTTTATTTTTCCTATGTGTTAATATTAATGTTTTGACCATCATTTTCATTTTATAATTTTCTTTCTTTTACTTCTTTCTTGTGGCCATGACATTCTTTTACCTTTCTTTTAGTTGCATCAACCTCTAGGTCCATGTTTCCAAGCTCGAACCACATATGTGGGCAAGTGGATGGAATTTGCTAGCACCCCTAGACCAAAGAGGGGAGATGGTGTATAGGGCTTGTAATGTGTAGAGTGAAGTTATAAATATGGAATGCAAAAACGAGACTGCACTATCAAAATTGAGGTTTTCCAACATTTTCCTTCCTAAAATCATGGCTCATTAGAGGGGGTCCCACTAGACTAGGATTGAAGATTAACCACCCATTAAGGTGAGGGAAAAAAAATGTAGTCAAAATCCTTTCTTCTTCCAAGTTATCCAATAATCCATGCCAAATACCCAAATGAAAAAAAAAGCATAAGCACTCAATTGCACAATGAATAACATGCCTTTGGGATTCAATTTACCACCTTCTAACATGTTCTCTTGAAACGTGGACAAGGAAACATAGGTGTAATGTGTGTGGTAGATATAAAATGCCACATCACATTGACTATAAGGTGGTTGTTAGGGGTTGCTGGTTGTTAGCTAGAAGAAGATGAATAGGATAAATGTTCACCTAGGCATACCAACTTTTGGTGGGTAATAAGCACTAAGAAATTTTCACCCGTTTCAAGTTTGAGAGAGAATAGGGACAATGACATCTATATTTGTTGGAAATAATACTGAGAGGGGGGGTGAATCAGTATTATTAAGTCAATTATTTTTCATTTCATACACATATTTGTATACGTTACTTCAGTCAGAGAAATCAACGTGTATACGCAACTTCTATTCCGGAAACTAGCGTATAACTTATAGACTTATAATTTATATTATTCTTCATATAATGATCTTTAATCTGTGTGTTAGAAACATAGAAATAGTAACCAGGAACAGAAAAATAGACAGTCACACATAGGAACACAAGATATAAGGTGGAAACCCAATGTGGGTGAAAAGCACCTTCTGCAATGCATCTCTATATTATTTCAATTAGAAACTTCTCTTTACAATGTCTCTGTACTAGTGCAGTCTTATACTAGTACGCAGGCTGCTACCTATAGAAGGCTACAACCCTCTCTCGTTCTCCAGCTTCTCCTAGAAGGGATCTACAACCCCCTTAGTTCTTGTACTAGCTAAAGTACTAGTATGTAGGTGCTGACCTACATAAATCTTCTCTTTTCTTCCAGGGACCACGTTTCATAAATTTTCAGACTAGATCCATGAATAACATCTATCAAACATCAAGTATATATGTAACAACCAATCTCTTTTTACAAATCAATACTGAACCAACCAAACAATTCTTACAATGTTGTAACCAGAAAATAGTAACAGTAACCACACACCAATTATGAACCTAGAACACTACAACAATAAACAGAAGTAGCTAAAACATATTTCATGAGTTGTACACTACTTCAACATACATAACCCTGCATACATAAGCAGCTGTATCAAGGCCAACCAGCGTATACGCTTCCTTCAGTTTCGTACCACACGTGTATACATGCCTCTGCCACCCCGAACCTGCATAATGATATATAAAAGATAATTTACCCTTTTACTTAATTAGACATTACTTATACCCAGAGTATCATATTTATAGATCTAGTCATGCACCAATTATAATATATCAAAATCACACAATGATACTACTATTCAAGCCTTAAGATCTCAATCCATCAATAGAACTTATCCATCTTTTAGTGCTCAAGTTCCTCTTTGGTTCAGATCCAGCAATGCACCATAACCCAATTCTAGCTCTTGCTTTTCATAAGATATTCAATGCTTCAGTTCATATCCTTTGCCAAATGATCTCCTTCCCTTTTATAGTCTTAGGCCTTACTCAAACCATGGTCCAAAACCATTGAGAACCAATACTAGGGACCCAATACATGGGTTCAACACTTTGGATGCAATACCAAGGACCAAAACCATATGTTCAAATATATTGGACTAAATACCATGGACCAAACATAATATTTCCCACATGTACACACTTTTCTTTGCATGAAAGTGCTTGCATACATATACGCATCTTTTGATCGGCAATCCCATGTGTATACATGACTTGGTTAAGAGGAACCCGTGTATACATCATTTTCTTTCATTCTGAGAGCTTGAACTATGATCTGCCATTTGAGAGAGTTTCCATCAAGGGAAACACCTATGTCATAGAGCCAAACCTAAGTCATAATGCCAACAATATCCCCCTTTGGACTTGATGGCAACCCCAAGTCACTCAAAGATTCATTCTCCCCCTTTGATATCAAGGGAAAAGGGTTATGCTCTCCCTGAGTACACGTTGAATTCTCTGCTCTGCTGTGTTGTCCAAGCTCCCCCTGACTGTAGGCAATAGTATGCAAGAAGATGTTCTACAAGAAGATACATCCATCCACCTTCCTACCACCAAAGACTCATACATCCATCTCCCAACCAAGGGGGGATTGACTCATCTACCCAACCAAGTGGGGATACATCAAGAATTTACACATGACAAAACAAGAACATTACATCATCCATCCCAGGCATAGTGGGGAGACCAAGATAGGCCGTTACATGACCTTGATAAGAAAATAAATTCATGACATAGAGACGAAATATCTATAGCAAGAGTATGATATGTATCAACAACTATCATCAGCAACATCTGTCAATCATTATTTAGACCAGCAACCATGTTCTCCCTCTGCACCTGTTCCTTCTGAAACCAAAACAACTGCTTGAACCAAAATCTCTTAATATAATTCCATTATTAGAATAATATATGCTCCCCCTGAACTTGTGCTAGATGGTCTCTGTCAGACCCATGTCAGACTCTTTTCATCCAGAGCCTGACCCACAGAATGTCTTCAAACCAACATATACGTGACTGTATCTTCATAAACCAGCATATGTACACGAATCCTCCTCATGTAAATCACGTACAACCACTTTTATTTGAAACAAACAATATTCAACAGCAAGATGATGCATCAACTACCCCCAACTTCTGTCTAAGGTATTCGAATGTCTCCCTGGGCAGTGGTTTGGTGAGTATATGAGCAACTTGTTCCTTAGAGGGAACATACTCCAATTTGAATTTTTGTTCAAGCACTTATTCCTAGAGAAATAATACTTGATAAGTATGTGCTTAGTCTTTGAATGCGGGACAAGATTCTTTGAAATACTGATTACACTTGTATTATCACAAAAAATGGAGATAGGTGGAGTACAAGTGATTTGAAGTTCTTGCAATGTTTGCATCATCCAAAGAAGTTGTGTGCAACAAGATGCAACAGCCACATATTCTGCTTCAACTGTAGATAATGCAATTGAACTTTGTCTCTTGTTGAACCAAGATACTAATCTGGAACCCATAAAGAATGCACCACCACTAGTGCTTTTTCTGTCATCCACGCTTCTTTCCCAATCTGCATCTATATATGCATGAAGTGTGAGATCTGTACTTCTAGGATACCATAAGCCAAAGTTTTGAGTTCCTTGAAGATACTTGAAAATTCTCTTAACTGCCCGAAGATGAGTTTCCTTTGGATTTGCCTGAAACCTTCCAACTATTCCCATTACATGCATAATATCTGGTCGGGTACCTGTTAAATAAAGCAAACTACCAATCATGGATCTATAGGTTGGTTGATGTACTACTGTTGATTCATCATTTTAGTTGAGGCTACATCCTGTTACCATAGGGGTACATACTGGTTTCGAATCCTCCATCCATTATTTCTTCAAGATCGGCTTGAGATACTTGGTTTGTGATAGAAAAATACCCTCTTTTTTTTACTGGACTTGTAAACCAAGAAAATATGTGAGCTCACCAATCAAGGACATTTCAAATTCCTTTTGCATCACCAAGGCAAAGCTTTGACTCATGTCTTCTTCATTTCTACCAAATATGATATCAACAACATACACACCAAGTATTATCAATTTATCATTATCAATTTTTATATATAGGTTGCTATCTATTGATCCTTTTGAAAAACCTTGTTGATGAAGGTACTTCTCCAGCTAATAATACCAAGACCTTGGAACTTGTTGAAGGCCATAGAGAGCCTTTTTGAGTCTGCATACAAGTTTTGGATCATTTCATAGAATAAACCCATTTGGTTGCTCAATATACACTTCTTTGTCCAAGTCTCCATTCAAAAAGGAAGATTTCACGTCCATTTGAAATACTTTGAAATTTTGAAAGCTAGAAAGAGAAAGGAACATTCTTATGGCCTTAAGTCTAGCAACTGGTGCAAAAGTTTCTTCAAAGTGTATACCTTCTTGTTGAGTATACACTTTACAAACAAGTCTGGCCTTGTTTCTTTCATTCAGCTTATTTTTGAATATCCATTTTGTCCCTATGACATTCTTGTCTTTTAGTCTAGGAACTAACTCCCAAGTGTTATTCTTTTCAATCTGCTCAAGTTCTTCCTCCATGGCCTTGACCCAGCATTCATCTTTGCATGCCTCTCTTACATCTGTGGTTCAGTGGAGGACAACAATGCTAGATAACTTGAAGCTTCTAAAATGATTCTTCTTGTTTGTACACCTGCCTCTTTCTGCCCCAAAATTTGAGTTTCTAGATGATTCTTTTGAACGTACTTCGATGGAGTCTTTTCTTCTATCCTTATCTGTTCTTTTGGTGCCTCATGGGTTTCTTCTTCATCATGAATCTAATTTGATGTTGAAGGATAATCTTCATCATCCTCGAAATATTCATATTTTACTTGCCTAGGAGTGTTTCCTTCTTGATCAACCACTACATCAATACTTTCAACAATTTTTCCAAGTCTTTTATTGTAACACTTATATGCTTTGTAGTGGGGAGAGTAACCAAGAAGAATGCCTTCATCTGCTCTAGGTTCAAACTTGCCAAGAATGTCATCAGTATTTTTGATGTAGCATTTTCTTCCAAAAATTTTGAATTATTTTACTGTGGGAATCTTATCATACCAAAGTTCACGATGAGTCTAAGTGCTGTTTACCCGGACATTTGTCTTGTTGAGAATAGTAACTGCAACAAATTTAGCTTCACCCCAGAAGGTTGTAGGAGTTCCAGACTCATCAAGCATAGCACAAGCCATTTGTTGAACCGTTCTATTCATCCTTTTCACTACTCCATTTTGCTAGGGGGTCCTTGTAGTAGAGAATTCCCTTCTTATTCCATGTTCTTCACAGTAATCAAAAAATTCATCCGATGTAAATTCCCCTCCTCGGTTAGACCTGAGGCATTTGATTCTGTGATCTAATCCGTTTTCAACCAAGGCTTTGAATGCTTTGAACTTATCGAAAGCTTCATCTTTATACTTCATAAGTCCTATCCAACACATCCTGGAAAAGTCGTCAATGAACAATATAAAATATTCTTCTCCTCGAGGTGACCTTTTCCTAGATTGACCACATACACCAGTATGGACAAGTTCAAGTGGCCTGCTGGCTGATCCTTCTTTCTCAGGGAAATTAGTTCTAGTTTACTTACCAAACTGACATGATATACATACTGTATTGTCTGGAATTCTGATGTCAGGGAGATCACAAACCGCCTGATCTTTGCATGCTTTCCTTATCTGAGAGAAGCTTAGATGCCCCAATCATCTGTGCCATAGCCAGTGTTCATCATTCTTGCTTAGATAACATTGTTGTTGTCCTCCCTTGAGTATGTATAAATTATTTGTAGTTCTTATGCCATTGATCATTGTTTCTCCTGTATTAAGCTCACGAACAATGCATCCATTTGATCGAAATATTACTTCATTTCCTTGATCACACATTTGACTGACACTCAATATATTATGATTTAAGCCATCAACATACATAAAATTTCTAGCTTTGACCTTTTCTTTCAAAAGAACAGAAACTTTACCTTTTATGAGAGTAGGGGTGTCATTTCCAAATGAGACCTTCCTTTCCTTTTCTAAGGCACTATATGACTGAAGTTTTTCTTTATCACCTGTCATATGTTTCGACCATCCACTATCAATGTACCATTGATTTTCATGTCCTTCCGCATATAAAGCTATTCCACATCTTTCTGGTTGCGATTCCTTCTTCTCCATGTTTTGGGAGTCAATGAAACTCGCTGTTACTGGGAATAGTGTCCACTCGGAGCTGCTATTCGCACTAAGACTGGTAGCTATCTTAGAAACAAACAAGTAAAGAATACTTTCATTTTCCTTTATGAAAATAGATAAGAGTGGAACAAAGGACACCAGCCTCAATCTTGCGCTTGGTTCCTTACTTGGTTCCTCTCCTTCCTGATAGATCTTTTACCGCTTCTTCTTCATCTGCCCAGCTTCAAAGAGCACTTGTGGAATCAAAGCATCATACCACTATCGAACAGCAGAGATCTATATTCATAAATAAACAGGACCAAATATGTGTTAACCATACAAATCCATATACATTCAAACATACAAGAATATGGAGGAAAACTTGAATAGCTTTATTAATATCAAGAATAGCAACAGGATTACAACCAATAGTTCTGACCCAACATCATCCTCCAGCAAGAAAGCCCTTCTTCACCTCAATTAAAGCTTAGATCACCCAACACTATGAAGTTTCACCAGAAAACCAACAACAATTCTCTACAAGATACAAGATTCCAACCTCTGGATCTCTGTGATGAGGGATCCATATAT
>APFE031699437.1:89928-107933 GCA_000404065.3 Pinus taeda | reverse complement strand
AAAAAAACAAATTTAATTATATAATTAAATAATTTAATACTCATTTACATATCTAAAAATAACGATTTCAATAAAAATCAATCTTATTTATTAATTTCACAAATAAAATTAAAACAAAAATTTAAAAATTACCATTACAATAATCCATTATTAACTATACTTCAATTATCATCACCAAAAAAATTCTAATTCTTAAAACATTTAGAATTCTTGCATGTCAACATTATTTAAAACCTATCTCCAATAACTTAGCATATGTTGCACTGCGAGAAGGAAATCATCTTGAATTATTGAATGTGGATGATAGGTGTTTGAATATACAACATAGTTCTCATTAATCGAACATAAAACAGGAAAGGAAAATTTTAAATCGTAGAAACACTAAGACATGCATTCACCTCCAAATTAGCGCACCTAGGCACTAACCTCTCGGCTGGTAGAGCAGAAGTCAAATCCCCACTCCTTCACCGTCGTGTCGCCCTGGATGCCTCCTTTCGGGCAGCAGCATACAACCTCGCCACCAAGGCCACCAAATTCTTGGCCGACTGGAGGGCCAAGAGCGACAGGGAGAAAGTAGATCTCACCGAGTCGGAGTTCCTCCTTGGGCTGTAATAGCGGGCAGTTAGCTTCGCACGGATCACACGAGTTACAAATGAAATGGTGGGGGTGGTTTTGCAGCACTCGCTTGGTGATAAACGACAACGGAAATTCATCCACCTAGACGTTAAGGTGGACCACCCTGATGTTGTCCGGACTCAGTGCCTTCATCCACTGGGTGCATGAGACCATTGATCCCATAATTCTTCTTCTTCAGTGACAAAGGAAATCACAAAGGTATGGGAGGAAAACCACATGAAAATGCACAAAGGGTGTAGAACTTGCCTGGAAGGTCGAGATTATGAAGTTGCCAAATAAAGAGAATGAAAGGCGTCAAAAAGTTGGGGGATCATAGAATTTGGGGTTCAGGGTTTTGTCCTACCCATCCGGGTTTTCACCAATGATTGTCGGAAAAAATAGGATAGGAGAATTCTGAGGAAGATGCAATGTATATACATTCATTGTCATACGACACCTTTTTACTGCAGAAAACATAGAATTGTTGAGCACTTCTAGGGCCCATTATTTGACAGAAGTTGTCCCCTGACTGATCCATTATTTGGCTTTACAAATCTCAAGTTTTGGTTGACATTTAAAAAACCGATATCTATCAAGATTTGGTAGATAGTTAAAAAATTGAGATCTAAGGGTGGAAGAACTCTCAATCGTAACAATGAATCTGATGGCACAAAAAAGTGCAAAGTGGCAACTAGGGGAGTTCTTCTCAAAGAGAAACGCCTTACGACATAATTAGGATTAAAAAAAAATGAAAATTTTGAAAAAAAAGATTACATTTTTAAACATTTATTATATTTAAATTTTATACTATTAGTATTTAATGATTTTTTTAATGTGGTAATATTAGATGAGAGTGGATGTGAATAATTTAAGTTTACAACTATCCTTTACCTTTGACATCTAAAGAATAAAATTATTTTCACTAGGTTTTTGAATTCATTTTATACACTAGCATAATAGTAAAACAATGTTGGTGTATGCAACATTTAAAATTTCATTTGATCCAAAATTTGCCAAAAAAAAACTTGGAAGCTTTATCTTTTTTAATATGAGCTTCAATCCATGTGTTATGAGCATTGTTGATTATTGTCAATATTAAAATTGGCATAGCATTCAATGTCCATACTTAATGTGGATTTGTTATATTTGTCTCAATTTCAATAACATTTAATTGGTTATACTTGCTTCTTTACAAAACACCAAAACTATTAATCATAGTTTATATGTGTAAATTGTTGGGATTGCAAAATTTTATTAAGATTAATATCACATGTGTGGCTAAATTACAATTTTGAAGAGAAAAAAATAGGCATCAAGAGAATTCAAAGAGATAAGGCTGTCCCTCTTTCTCTATATTCATATATTTCATCATTCTAATTTTATATAGAGTGTTTGTTCATAATTATTATTTTACATGGATAATGCTAGGTGTCTCTGTTATTAATGGTGATGTTCTTATTATGTTTATGTTTATTATTTCATTAATGTTTATGCAGATTTAACCTTATCCTTTCCACCACTTAGTAATTCATAGCATCAAGTTATTGAAATAGATATTTAATTATAAGAAAACACAATTAATAATTAATGTAAATATCTTAAATATCCATTTATCTTTTACACATTTGGTCAATTTCATTACAAATATATTGCATAGTTTAATGATTTTATTTGTCATAAAAAATTTGTTATGTTTAGTGAACTTTTCTAACCTTTAAGTTATTTGTTAATTATAGATGCACCTAAAAAAATAATCCTTTTAACATCATGAGAGCTACATTTGGAATTATAACAATAAAAAAATATGATTTTATTAATTCAATAATTTTTTGCATCATCAAAGTCTCACTTTTTAGCTATCTACATTGATCATTTCCCCTTCCTCAATTCTAGGGAACCTTATCAATCACAATCTATCTCTTTTCTCTTCTCGTTACTGACAACATTGATATTGTTGAAAGTGCAACAAGAAAATCCTAATTTAATTTTATCCTTGAATTAAATTAGGAATTAAATTGTAATTCCATATCTCATGACAACTTGTAATAGTTAACTAAGTTAATTTGAGATAGTTGGCTCACCTAATTTGAGTTGAGGATATACCTAGAGTCATGTAGAGTGTTTACTACCTTATGAAGAATTAGTGGGAGATCCAGTAGTGGGATATAACACACAGTAGTGGGGTGTAACCAATAGTGATCAACCAATAAACTAAAGATTCACTCATAACTAACTCATGCATGTCAGATCAAAGAAAGACCCAGTTGAGATTGGAGTTCGTGGATAGTGTACTATTAGTTGTATAATCATCTAAATTGTACAAGTGGTGCCTGCAATCAGAGGAAGGCCTATGAGGATTACGCAATTCATAATTGAGGAATTTACCAATTAAATATGGGCTAATTCACAAGGAAACCACGCAAGGAAATAGGACCTTGGCAGGCAGCAAAATTGGCTAAGTATTGGCTTGAGCTTGTCTGGGAAGTAGTGAGATAGATAGAGATAATGTAGAGGTTTCTCGGGCTTGAGAAAAACATTGTAATATTCCCATATTTTCTGATTAATGAAATATATAGATATAAGGGGTGTTTATTTTTGGCTTTCCCCGAAAAATTGTTTTATGTGTGATTGAATTATTTCTGTTTTTTGCATTGTGATTTCATCAATCGTTTGTTGTTTTTGCTAATGAGTAGAGTAGATTCAAGTCAATTGTTTTAGCATATTACAATCTAAAGTTTGAATCTACAAGGAATTTCTACATGGTATCACTGCTGAAATCATTATAGAAGAGGAGAATACAAGTTTGCCTTTTGCAGGAGATATCAAATTTTCTGTATCAAACTTTAGAGCTAGCAAGATTTTATTCTATGGATTGAATCTCTAATATTCCCTTGAGAGTAGTTCAAACTTTATTTCTTGGAAGGACAAGATGGAGATAGTGTTGTAAGACAATGGGCTTAAAGAATTCATAGATATTCCTAAGCTAGTTGATGCTCAAGATCTAGTGGAGTGGAGAAAATGTATGGCAAAGGCAAGAAGGGTTATCCTAGAAGGAGTTCGAGATCATATTGTCTTGAACCTCCATGGTAAGGAAACTCCATTTGCAATGTGGGAGGCCTTAAGAGACCTATTTCAAAACAACAGTGACCAAGAGAAGCTAGCACTGAAGGACAAGCTCAGAAAGATGAAGATGGAGATGGGTGAAACAATACCAAAGTACTTGACCAAGTTCACCCAATCTCGGGATAAGATTGGTAGTGTTAGTGTTATGGTTTTTGAATATGATACAGTAAGCCTAGCACTTCTAGGACTTCCCAAGAGTTGGCACAACTACCAAGACTCAGTTAATGGGAGGGAGAAGCTACCATAGTGGGAGACATTATGGTCCGGCTTGGTGAAAGAAGAGTTTCATCGGAATGCCAGAGACAGATCCTCATCCAAGCATGATGATGAGGATAAATGTGCCTTATCTAGAAAGACGAAGAAATGGAAGGGGAAGTCATCCCATTCGAAATCAGATTCTAGTCATAGCGGCAAGAAGAAGTACATATCGAAGATTAAATTTTTTCACTGTCACGAGCTGGGAAGCTATGCCACAAAGTGTCTGCACAATGTCAGTAAGAAGCCCTCAAGAGGAGTGGCAGGTGAAGTTCTTGCTTCACAATTTGACCTAGATTTCACCCTCATCGTTTGCATGGTGATATTGGTGATAGTTAGTGTGTGGTACCTGGACAATAGAGCCTCATTCCATAAGATCGGAAACAAAGAGTTCTTCTGTGACTTGGAGGAGAAAGGCCTCCAGATGCACATCGAGATGGAAGATGATGGGAGGTATAGTGTGACCCGCATCAGTACTATTGCCTTTCAGAGGGAGTCTAGTTCTCCTCTCGCATTAAAATATGTCATGTATGTTCCAGGTTTGAAGGAGAATTTGGTTCCAGTTACCATTTTGGAGGATCGTGGCTACGATGTGATATTTAGCAATGGAAAGGCTTTCCTTTGTCACATAGCCTCAAGATAGGTGAAGCAGATCAGGGTTCGCGTGAATAAACTCTACAAATTGGATGCAAAAGATTGCATTGCTCTGAGCACAAAAGTAGGGAAGATCCAAAGACAAGACATCAGTGATTTGTGGGATAGAATATTGGGTCACTTTCACTACGAAGCTTTGAAGATCATGCAAAAATTTTCTATAGGAATTCTCAAGGGTACACTAGAGTAGAGAGACAAATGAAAAGGGTGTACATTGGGGAAGTACACCAAAGCTTCCTTTCATGATAAAGAAAGTCGAACAGAAGAGATCCTTGATATAGTTCACTAAGATGTGTGTGGACCATTCTCGACAGCCTCCACGACCAAGCATAGGTATTACATAATATTTTTTTATTATTTTTCTCTTAAGTGTTGGATTTTCTTCATGGAGAAGAAAGATCATACGTTTGCTAAATTTTGTGTTAAAGCACTTGTGAAGAAATATATTGGTAGGAGAGTTAAATTTCTTATAAGCGATAACCGTGGAGAATATGTGTCGAATGAATTCAAGAACTTTTGTGCATCAAAAGGCATTCGATGAGAGTTAATAACACCTCATAACCCATAACACAATGGGGTGGTTGAAAGAAAGAAGATGACTATGGTGGGAGATGCACGGGTGATGTTACATGATCAAGGCCTACTATTGCACTTATGGAATGAAGCATGCAACACAACTGTTTATTTGCAAAACATAAGTCCGCATCAAATTCTTGAGATAAGTACACCAGAAGAAGCTTTTTCAGGTAAGAAACCTGATGTAGAACACTTTAGGATCTTTGGTTCATTAGTCTACCATCATGTTATCAAGGATGCATGGAAAAACATAGAGCCAATAGCTGAGTTGGGCATATTTGTGGGGTAAACTAATACACCTCACAACTATCGGGTGTAACTGTCATCCAACAGGATTATAGTGGTTCATAGAGGTGAATTTCGATGAAGAGAAGGACATGAGATATTCCATTGAGAGTGAACTTCAGTTACATGCATATGAGCAAATTTTAGCTCCAAATGAGGAACCTAGGGATGATGTGGAGCAGCCACATGCAGAGGAGTAGAGATTGGAAGCACCCACTCATGCATAGACTTCAAGAAATGGAAGGAAGCACACCAGAGAGACCGACATATTGATGCGTGATTCTAGAGAGAATGTGGGAGCACCCACATCACAACGCAGGTAGAGGAGGTCACCAGATTGGAACACTGGCTACATGGCTTTGATGAGTGAGAGTGTAGAGGTTGAGCCATCCTCATTCGAGGAAGTAGTGCAATAAGCAATATGGGTTGATTCCCTGGTTGAGGAGTATGACTCCATTATTAGAAACAATGTTTGGGAAGTGGTCCCAATACCAATAGAGAAGTCAATGGTGATTTCCAGATGGGTTTACAGGGTAAAGAAAGTAGCAGATGGGAGTGTGGAGAAACACAAGGCCAAACTTGTGGCCAGAGAGTTCTCTTAGGTGGAGGGAATGGATTACGATGAGACCTTTTCTCCAATAGTAAGGTACTCTTCAATCAGATTTATTCAAGCATTTTTAGCATAGACGGGATGGAATATACATCATATGGATGTGTATATAGCATTCCTCAATGGTATGATTGAGGAAGAAGTGTATATTGAGTAGTCAGAAGGATTTGAGACCATTAATAGAGATTCACATGTGTGTAGACTCAAGTGAGCATTGTATGAACTAAAACAATCACCACGTGCTTGGTACACCAAAATTGGAAGCTATTTCACTGGGATGGACTCCACCAAAAGTGAAGCAGATGTGGACCTTTACCATATTATGGTTGAACGTAAATTGTTGATTAAATTTTTATATGTCGATGATTTGATTCTAAGAGGTGATGAGAATCTGATAAAATCTTGCAAATCTTACAAAGAGGATCTTACAAGAGAATTGAAGATGAAGGATTTGGGGCTCATGTATTACTTTCTTGGTATGGAAGTATGGCAAGGAGATGAGGAATTTTTTGTCTCTCAGGGCAAGTATGTCAACGAGATATTGAAGAATTTATACATGGAGAGAAGAAAACCCATGGAGACTCCTCTAATGGGTAATTGGAGGAAGAAAGATGCTACTTCAGATGAAGTAGTGGAGGCTACTATTTATAGACAACTTGTGGGTTCACTTATGTATTTGGTGGACATGCGATCAAACATTTGTTTTGCAGCTAACTAGCTTATTCAATCCATGGTTAAGCCAACCAAAATTTATTGGAAGGAAGCTAAACATGTGT
Source organism: Pinus taeda (assembly GCA_000404065.3). Taxonomy (NCBI): domain Eukaryota; kingdom Viridiplantae; phylum Streptophyta; class Pinopsida; order Pinales; family Pinaceae; genus Pinus; species Pinus taeda. Next base: position 101,039 of record APFE031699437.1, on the reverse strand, counting down.
TGATATACATTAGAGGCACCACTCAGTTTGGTCTTTAGTATAAATGGATAGAGGGAGTGAAGCTTCAAGGCTTCACAGATGCAGATTGGGTTGTGATTCCATCTGACAGAAAGAGCACATCAAGGGAATCTTCAGTATTGGTTTAACAACAATTTATTGGTACAACATGAAGAAAATATCAGTTGAACTCAGTTCACCAGAAGTAGACTACATGGTTGCTAGTCAAGTAGCTTATGAGGCTATGTGGATTAGGAAGATCCTTATTGGGTTATTTGGTTAGCAGATGAATCCTACAGTGTTTTACTATAACAAACATAGTTGTATCAAACTCTCTGAGAATTCCATTATTCGTGATCGGTCCAAGCATATCGACATCTCGTATGACCATCTACAAGATTGTGTGTAGTGGAGAATCATGTTTTTCGAGTACATTCCTATAGAGGAGCAGGACATAGATATTTTGACAAAGGCATTGTGAAGATGCAAATTCAAATTTCACAGAGATAAGATCGGGATAGAAGATAATCAATTTCTTGTTCAGAGGGAGTGTTGAAAATCCAACAAGAAAATCCTAATTTTATTTTGTCCTTGAATTAAATTGCAATTCCACATCCCATGACAACTTGTAATAGTTAACTAAGTTAATTTGACTTAGTTGGTTTAGTTAATTCGAGTTAAGGGTCTAACTAGAGTCATGTAGAGTGTCTCATACTTTATAGGAGACGAGGTTGAGTTTATTTTTCAGTTGTACTTATTTAATTCAGTTTAACTAAGTTCAAGTCAGCTCAACTAGTTCCAACTGATGGAGGAATTAGTGGTAGATCCAGTAATGGGGTGTAACATGCAGTACTGGGGTGTAACAAACAATGATCAACCAACAAAATAAATATTCACTCATAATTAACTTATGCATCTCAGGTTAGAGAAAGACCCAATTGAGATTGGAGTTCAGGGACATTGTACTATCAGGTGTATAATCATTTGAATTGTATAGCTAGTGCATGCAATTATAGGAAGGCCTATGAGGATTGCTCAATTCATAATTGAGGAATTTCCCAATTAAATATGGGCCAATTACCAAGGAAATTGTGCAAGGAAATAGGAGCTTGGCAGGCATCAGAATTGGCTAAGTATTTACTTGAGCTTGTCTGGGAAGTAATGAGATAGATAAAGAAAGTGCAGAGGTTTTTCTGGATTGGGAAAAGCATTGTAATATTCTCATATTTTATGATTAATTCAATATATAGATAGCATGGGTTTTTAGATGTGGCTTTCCCCAGAAAAGTATTGTGTTATGTGTGACTTATTTTTTTCTTTTTATGCATCATGATTTCACCAATCGGCTATTGTTTATGTTGATGAGTAGAGTAGATTCAAGTCAATTGTTTTAGCATATTAGAATCTGCAGTTTTGAATCTACAAGGAATTTCTACATATTTTCATATTTTCATATGGTGATATTTTTCATGTCAAATATTTTGAGTATACTCCATCGGTTTCTTTCCTCATCCCTCAAACCTAAGAACAATGAACCATATTATTTGTACGATTAATTATTTTAGCAACATTTTTCATCCTTGGGTGGGATTCTTAAGAAATTTATGGACAATGTATCTTAATTTTTCTTATCAACAAATCTATGCACTAGGATTATAATCTAACATCTAATTTGGCATGCCCTTTTTCATGGTTTGAGAGATAAAGAAAATAATCAATATCGTTAATAAAAATAACAAAAGTCATGATAATTAAATCCAAAATGATCGTGTATGATACTTGTATTCGACACCAAAAACTTGTAGGGAGTGTCTTCCTACAAATATCTCAGAATTAACATTCAGCACAAGCTCAACTAGAATTATAGCATCGAGAAAAGAAATGATGGAGGGTAGAAAGCTTATTAAGGACTTGACTATGGGAAATTAAAATACTCTTCCTTGAGGCTCTCATTACAAATAAACATATATTATATGGACATGATATTTTTGAATGCATTATCTTTGAGGAGTGATGGAGAAAGTTAGAAGAGATCCAAATGGAATTTATAACCTATAATGTCAAAATTAAAGGAAATACACCCAATCCTTTCCTCCTCGTTGAAGAAATCAGTTTCCCCATGGAAAGCATGTCTACATAAAAGTATTCAAGGTATAAGAAGAGGTTAAACAACATATATGACAAGAGGCTTCCTTAAATTTCTTCAAAATCTAGCAAAGCACCACCTTCGATTCAGATAGGGATGCCATAAGGATGTCTAATCTTAGTAATAACATTGGGGGATAAAGAAAGAGATCATTTTGTAGAATATGAATAAAATATATACACTTTTGGTAAGAATAAAATTATATTTGTAGATATAGATTAGTACATAGCATTGATAGAAATTTCAACCCTTTGTTCAACTAGAATTACTCATGACCAGAAAAGAAATAGGTTTGAGTTGAACTTGATCAAAACATTTAAAGACCCAAGATCTTATCATATTGGAAACTAGGCACACAAAAAATTGAAAATGTATCTACCAAACATATGGACATTCACATATTTGGAACTTATAAACCACAAAAGAAACAAAAGAGACTAGAATAAATTTTCATTGGAGCATCAAACTAAGGGAGGAGTTGATATTGCAAGAGCACCCTCTAGAATGTCTATGGGGTTTTCCCTAGAGACGACACTAGCATTTGAGGCTAAAACCCCACCTTGTAGTTTTTCTAGCCATTTTCAAATGGTAGGGAGAACCTTGCCCTATATCTCCACACAATTTAACCTGATTCTGGGAGGTATGTAGTTGTGGAGCATGGTATAGCCGACCAGACAACACTGGAACTAATTATTGAACTTGCAAATTGGAGTTAGTGCTCAGTGACTTTGAGTTTGTGTTCTTTGATGCTGCGTGTAAATCCCTACGATTGTGTTTGAGACCATGGAACCCTTTGTCTAAGCATGTGTGAGGCTTAGTAAATGAACAAACCACTAGTGTAAATTTCCCATTGTGCATGTGTTTCCTCAAAGCTTGAATTTGGCTCTAGGCTAGTCAACTACAAGAAAGGTTGGAATGTAGATATCTTTTGGTTGGGTGGAGAGTGGAAGTTCCCCCTTCAGTTGTTGGTCAAATTAAAACACACAAATAAGTATACTTGGTTATTCATGTTCATCTACACACTATGATGTCCACTATTGTGCTTATGATTGATGATTATTCATGTAACATACATGAAGGAATGCTTGATTCAGTATATAATGATGGTTGACATTAGAAGAATTTTCTGGTCTAAAATGAGCCTCCTAAGAAAAATGTACGACTAAAATAAACTTTATAAGAACCAATAAGATTCAAGATAATGATGTCAACCATGGGGGATGATTCACCATTTTTGGAGTAAAAAGGTAAAAAACTAAAAAAATAATAAAATAATATTTCTACTTTTTCAACTTGTATTTTCAAAATATCTCCCTAATGTTTTACTCCAATTTGAATTGGGAGTACTTTTTGGATGCAAAATTTAATTCCTCATCTAAAGAGTGGCCATGTTGCATATTTTCGATCGACCCTTCTACACGAAAAATAAGAAATACATGAAAAGACGTCATTGCAATCACGTTTTCCATGTAACTTTCATTTTTCATATAGCAGGGTCCACAAAAAGTAAGAGGATTGCATTCTATCATGCCAAACCTGTTCAACAAATCTCCAATGTACTTCTTTTGAGAAAGGAATATGAACTTTGGATGTTGAGTTACTTCAATAACAAGATAGTAATGAACATAGCCCAAATCAATCATTTCAAAACCTTTCCTCAATTCCTTCTTTATGGATGCAATGTAGCTTTCATTGTTCCCTGTCATCAAAAGATCATCTACATATACCACAAGATAGAAAAATGTTTTGCCAACATTCTTGACAAACAAAGTTGCATCATCAAGATCATAATGTTTGAAATTGAGTTTCAGAAGATGCTTAGTTAGTTTTTCATACCAGGCTCGTGGTGCTTGTTTGAGGCCTTACAAGGATTTCACAAGTTTTTATACTTTATATTCATGTCCTTTCACAGAAAATCCTTCAGGCTGGGACATAAAAACATTCTCTTTTAGAGCTGCTAGGGAAAAGAGTGTTCAGATGGTAGCCCATTTTGTTGTGGGGGAAAAATTCTCCTCATAATCAATCCCTTCCTTCTGTGCAAAACCTTTTGCCACAAGATTGGTTTTGTGCTTGTCAAGTGAGCCATTAGCTTTATACTTGTTCTTGTAGACCCACTTGCAGCCAATTGGTTTGGTTCCTAATGGAGGATCAACTAGCTTCCAAGTGCCATTCTTTATCAGGGCATCATACTCCTTTTGCATCGCTTCTTTCCATTCATCATGAGAAGAAACTTCTTTGAAGGAAGTCGGTTCAAAATATGTAGATAGATTCAATTCACAATCACAAGAAACATCCATATCAACAGGTGAATTTGAGTCATCTACATCACCTCCATTTTGCTGGTTTGAATTTCTAGTTCCTACCTTTCCAACCTCATCAAGATGAACACTTTGAGGTGTCTTTGTTAGCCACTTTGGGTGACCTTTCTCAGATGGTACAGGCTGCTCCGTTGATTGAGTTAGGAATGAATCAAGATTGAGTCTCCCAATTCTATCAATCACATCACTTAAAGTATCATCCATTGTTGGAGTTTCATGTGGGCGAGAGAGTTCTTTAGAAGAAGATTCCATGGGTTGATCTAGTATAGGAACCCCCCCTTCAAGATGTGGAATCTGATTATCAAATTCTTGAAATGATTTTGCATTTGTGAATCTCTCGAAGCGATCAAGTTGCCGCTCAACAACATTGTCAGTTTTGGATGATTCAAGAAAGATTACATCTCCAGATACAACAAACTTTTTATTGAATTCATCATAGAGACAATATGCTTTGGAGGTGTTTGAATACCCTAGGAAAATACAGTTATGACTTCTTGCACCAAGTTTGTTTCTATGTACCTTTGGTATCAAGGCATAACATGTGGAACCAAAGACCCTAAGATGCTTTACCGAAGGAATGTGTCCCTACCACATTTCATAAGGAGTCTTGTTTCTAATAGCATTAGATGGACATCTCTTCTTTACATATACACCACATAGAATAGCATCATCCCAAAATATCAATTTTACATTTTTGAAAAACATCATGGAGCGTACCATATTTAATATTGTCCTATTCATTCTTTCAACTACTCCGTTTTGTTGGGGACTATAAGGCACATTTATTTGATGTTTGATCCCGTGTTGGTGAATATAGTTTTCAAATTCATTTGAAGTGTATTCTTTTCCATTATTAGTGCGAATAGAGCCAATATGAGATTGTGCATCATTTTAAATCCATGTACGAAAGTTCTTGAATGTTTGAAAAGCATCAGATTTGTTCTTCAATAAATAAACCCAACACATTCTGGTGTAGTCATCAATAAATTTCATCATATATTTATTTCCACTTGCAGAAGGAACAGGCATTGGACCACATAAATCTGAATGAATGAGTTCAATTTTTCAATGTGCTCTTGAATGTGAATCATGAAAAGACTGTTTGCTATGCTTTCCTAGATTGCAAGCATCACATTGCTTAAGTTTCCTAGGAATTGTAGGCAACCCAGTAACACCATTTTTCTTCAACAAGTGAAATTTGTCATAGTTCAAATGTCCAAATCTAGCATGCCATAATAAACTTGATGGAAATGTACCTTCTTCATAATGAGAATTGTATGAGAAATTTTGTGCACAAGCAAAGGTACCCTGCAGCTTGAGAAGCCTTTCTTCTTCTATCCCCATCATGACAAGTGATTGGTCTGAAGCTTTTCTCACCTCAAGCTTTCCATAAAACATATGAATGGAGTGTCCTTGCTGGCGGATGTGGACCAAGGATAGCAAGTTTCTCCTCAGTTGTGGGAGATATAGAACATGATGCAGAAGAAAGTCTGGAAGCCCAGGCAATTTAAGCCTAATTGTGCCAAGCCCTGATGGCTTGAGTTTGGATTTGTCTGCAAAGTATACTGCTCCATCAACATTGTCAGTAAATTCTTCAAAAAAAAATTTCTAAAAGTCACGTGGCAAGTTTCTCCTAGATCAAGCAACCAATCATTTTTCCAAGAAGCAAGTGAAGCATTAAATAAGTCTTCATTTAATCCAATATTACAGTGTGCCACAACATAGTGAGCGGATTTAGGTGCTTTACCTTTGTTTTTGTCATTATTTTTACCTTTGGGTTGGTTTCTTTCCTGCTCAATTTTGTCCCAAGGCAGCTTGCATGTGGATGCATCATGTGATCCATCTCTTTTGTAGCGTATGCAATCTGTCTTTTCTCCTTGGGAGCGTCTGCCCCCCTGCCTCTAAAATTTCTTCATCTTCCTCTTCGACCACCTCTTCCTCTGGAAGAATCTTGAGCAAGATTATTTTCTCTTTGAGCAAGACACATAGCCTCTTCAGAAGATTCAAGAGTTGTCTTTTTTCGAAAATCTTTCTCTCTTTCAACAATTCTTTTCACAAGGGAGTCAAAGGTAATATCTTTGAGGTTTCCATTTTCTTGCAATGACTTAAGATAATGTGAGTAAGTAGGATAAAGTGCCTTGAGAAAAGCTATTAGAGGAATATCCAATTCAACATTAGTGACTTTGATATCATGCATTATAGATTTTACTTCTGATGCAAGAGCAAGAGGATCATTGTTTTGTAATTCAAGAGTGAAGAGTTTAATCATGAGTTGAACAACTTCAAGTGCAGAGTGTGAGTCATAGAGTTCCTTTACTTTTTGTAAGGCTTCGAAAACATTTGAAAATGGAAAAATATGGCGACTCACCGCTTCACTTACTAATGCTGCAATCAATGCATAGGCCTTGTTGTTCTTATTTTCCCAAATGGCGAACTCCTTGTCTGAGGTAGGTTGTTCTGGCTCTTTGTCTCCATTTCCAACACACCCTCCTTTCCACAACTCATTGAAAATGAGGGTGTGTTTTATTTTCTTGGACCACTTAGGATAGTTCTCCTTTTTAATGATAACTACTCCCACAATAGATATGATTGAATGCATTTTAAAATCTGTGTACTGTGGGAAAAAAAGAATACTTCTACTGCAAAATTTTACTCCTAAAAAAAATATGATTTTGATATATGAAGACAAAGGTATTATGTGAGGAAGGTGTTATACATATCATTGTATAAAATGTAATACCATACAGCGCGATATCATTCAGCGTAATAGTATTCACCATTCACCACAATACCATTCACCGAATCTAATATTCAATGCCATACACAATGCACCAGCTCACAGTTACTAAAAATAAACATACCATTCACGCAGGAGAGGAGACTCTCACCCACAGGCTCTGGATAGCAATAGCATTGGAGGAGGGGCAACACAGTGTGGGAGGAGAGGCCAATAGCGTATTAATTGAAACACATCATGGAGTAGTGATCCCATGCAACGTTATTAATAGAGCGTTATATTGATGCGATGTTGTTGTGAGCAGAGTGGTGTGGAGAGCAACATATATGCCCAAAGTTTTAAGCCCGAGAGATTTCTCGCTGAAGCAGAAGCTGGCTTAATCCACAAAACTCATGAAAACTTGAGTGGCTTCCGTTCCGGAGGAGAGGGTGCCCCAGACAGCTATTGGAAACGCTTCTTTAACAGTTGCCTCCCCTCATACAACATTTGGAACTTGAATTCGCTCCCATAGCAGTGCTTTAGCTACATATGGCAACAACGACGGTTCCAATGATAAGGGGTATAATGAGCTATGTATTATGATGTGTTTAGGCCAGTGGAAGCATCAAAGCTGCCAGGCTAGCCAATATACATAGGATTCAGAACATAGGCAAAATAGGAGTTACAAATTAAAGAGGGAAGCCAAAAATGGCATTGGCTCTGATACCATGTCATACGAGGAGGTAACTCCTCAAAACAAATCATGATATTCATTCAGGTTGGTCATTATTATATAGACGAGGGAGAGAATATTCATTTCATATCCCAGTGACTCTTCATCTTTTCTATTATTTATTTACATTAATTACAGTTGTTCACCCAATCCCTATGATTAGGTGTCAAGAAAACCGTGGATCATGTAGTTTATGAATCTTGTAATGAATTATATATATATATATATAGATATATATATATATATATATAGTAACTAAAAACTGTAATCAACCTAATGTCCTGAGAACTGAGATTCACGTTGTTACAGGCATGGTGTATAGTCCTCTTAAGTAATCATATAAATTTGTATGTCTTCTTGCCAATAAATGAAGGAATCCGATCTCACATCGTAAGAAGGTAATTATGTGTTTTATTTTAAGTGAGGATTCATATAGTGATGATGGTTACTTGGTTTAGGAATGATGAAATGGTTCTATGATTTTTGCACACATGTACATTGTTGTGATGCCTTGAGCTTGACATAGTAGGCATGGTTTTTGGTTCCCTTGTGAAGCCTGGCCTTTGAAGCCATCTCTCCCTTTGTTTAGGGTCTTGTGTAAAGTAAGCTTAATGGTACCATTAAATCTTCTATGGTCACGGCATAATACTTTTGAAGGTCAATTTTTAGAACTTGGTTCTTGTCCCTAGAATTTGTTGTTCTTAGAAAATGCCATGCTTAAAGAAATTCTAATAAAACACCTTAAATTTTCCTGCTTGCAAGTTTTGGAAAATATCCAAATTTCAAATCTCATTTGGAACTGGATGGTGTTCTTAGTGAATTTTGTATCTAGGACAAGATGGTCTCTTGGTGGAATTTGTATCTGGGTTGGATACCTTTTTCATCTCCCAAGAATTGGTTGAATCTAGATACGCAGGGGGGTGTAGGTTTTAACCCCGTACAGAAATTACCTACATACGAATTCTAAATCACAGGAAAAATAAAAATGCGAAAGCATAACACATAAAACACATATACACAGAGATTTCCAACTGTCTCAAAACCGAGACTACCAGCTTAATTTTCATTAAAATTCCTTCAATGTTACAATACAATTTATACAGGCCAGCATCCAAACATGGACCGAAACCACGCGCCCAAACCAGGACCGAAACCATAGGTAGGTTCACCCACCTAAAAGGGTCCAAAAAACAATTTTCTCAGGCCGCTGCCGAACCCGTAGAGGGGGGCTACCCGCCCCCCTCAAAACCCCCGGACAAGGGGGGTGGCCGCCCCCCCTGTGACCCCCCCGCTACGCAATCGGCGCAACGAAGGGGGCGCTCCGCCCCCCCTCTAACCCCTAGTTCACTACATAGGTTAGTTTTGGAAAGAATATAACACAACCCAACAATCTCCCACTTGTTGTTTTCTTTCCATAGGGGGCCACAGGAGAGCTTTGTCATTTTTCCAACCCTGAAATGCCCATTGTTTCTCTACACCAAGAGAACTTCTCAGAGCTCATAGATTTTGTCAATGCATCTGCAGTACTCTTCGAAGTGTCCACCTTTACCTGCAACACCTTTTTGTCTTCTATCATATCCCTCACAAAGTGATACTGAACATCAATGTGCTTTGTCTTTGAATGATAAGCAGGGTTCTTTGCCAAGAAAATTGCACTTTGGCTGTCACAGTCTATCCTTATAGCTCCATGTACTAACCCAATACTTGAACACAATGTCTGCAACCAAACTGCGTCCTTTCTTGCATGAGTGGCTGTCATGTATTTTTCCTCTGTAGTTGATAGTGCCACTACAGATTGTTTCTTACTCATCCAACTGACTGCACCTCAAAATAGGTTAAACACATACCCACTTGTAGATCTTCTCTGATCGAGATCTCCAGCCCAGTCTGCATCAACAAAGCCATAGATATCCAACACTCTGTCCAATCCTGGTCTTCCTTGGTAGCACAAACCATAATCACTAGTGCCACGCAAATACCTGAAAACCCGCTTCACTGCTGTCCAGTGCTCCTTCCCTAGTTTTGGCATAAACCTGCTCAATACTCCCACTGCATGTGCAATGTCTGGTCTAGTACAGACCATGGTGTACATCAAGCTACCGACTACACTTGTATATGGAACACGGGACATGTCCTCTTCCTCTTCTTGTGTCTTGGGACACAGTTCAGCAGATAACCTCACACCTACAGGAATAGGAACCTTCATCGGTTTACTGTCCTGCATATTAAACCTCTGCAATATTATCTCGACATACTTCCTCTGGTTTAACCAGAGCTTCCTCTTTGCCTGATCTCTCTTAATTTCCATGCCCAAAATATAGTTTGCAGCACCGAGATCTTTCATGTCAAATTTGAAGGACAATTGGGTCTTCAAATCCTGGATAATTTCTTTGTCATTTCCAACCAACAACATATCATCCACATACAAGACCGGATAAATAACACGGTCACCAATTAATTTAAAATACACACAATGATCTGCTTTGCTTCTGGTGAAGCCAAGTCCCCGTATAAATGTATCAATTTCTGATACCACATCCTTGGTGACTGTTTTAACCCATACAGAGACTTCTTTAACTTGCATACTAGTTCTTTCTTACCCTTCACCGCAAAGTCTTCAGGTTGCTTCATGTATATTTCCTCTTCCAAATCCCGTGAAGAAATGTTGTCTTCACATCCATCTGTTCTACCTCAAAATCAAAAGTAGTGGCAACAGATAAAAGTAATCTAATAGAAGTTACCTTGGCAACAGGAGAAAAAATATCACCAAAATCAATTCCCGGCACCTGGGAATAACCTTTTGCTACCAACCGAGCTTTGTATTTCTCCACCTTCCCTTCTGCATTTGTCTTCTTCTTGAACACCCATTTGCTGCCAATGGGTTTCCTTTCAGCCGGCAACTCCACCAGATCCCAAGCCTCATTTTTGTGCAAAGATGCCATTTCATCAACCATGGCCTCTTTCCAGAGTTTTCCATCCTCTGAATCCACTGCTTCCTCACAGTTCTGGGATCATCATCAGTAACATACAAAGCAAAGTTTGAACAGAAAGCAAATGGACTATACCTTTCTGGCTGCCTTCTTTCTCGAGCTGATCTTCTCATAGCCGGAGTTTTTGGCTCTTCATCTTTTGATTCCTCCTCTGCTACAGAGTCTGATTCTTCCTCCTTTAGTTCAAACTCTATCTTCACAGGTTCCTTTG